>OY728151.1:215851535-216032734 GCA_963277665.1 Viscum album
ATATTTTGAAAATAGAATGAAAATACAAGGTAACTAAAATATGTTCTTTACCCTAACTCAATTGAGATTTCTGTAATCATCCCATACAATAATAGAACCATCATCCTTCTTAGCAATTGGAATCAGCATCGCCCATAGTGACATGCTCATGAATATGAAGACTTTATCAAGAAGATAATTCAAATGGGGAATTACCTCTTTCATTTTAGATGCTTCCATATATTATAAGGGTGTAATTACTACCTGAGTACTAGGAATTATCTTAATAGAAACCCGAACATCCCTTTTCGGTGGAAAACTAGAGACGTCTGAAGGAAACACAATGGGAAACTCAAAAATGAATGGAGTGGGATCCCCACAGAAACAATACCTCACTCGATCAATTTCAAAAACGAATATGAAATTCCCCAAAGTTTTATAAGATTTTATCCATCTACTTGAACATGGGTACCATTATCCTTGGAAGTCACGACACATACCATTTGGTGTAGAAAAGATGTATTGTCAAAGATAACAGTCAATCATGGATTTAATGACAATAATCTAGTCCACCCTGAAAATAATTACAAGAGGATTCATTTTGAGAATTAGAAAACTCCATGAAAGGTCAATATATTATAGAAGAAGGAAAAAGAAGTACTATAGAGACCCTTTACTCTATTCGTACCAAGGGCTATTGTAATATCCATCGTATAAGATAGAAGAACCATAAGATGATTTAGTAGATTGAAAATAGGTGTTGAAAAAAGATGAATGAGATTCAACAATATCAATTAGAGAAGTCATTAATGATGAATCCCCAGTAATGGTACATCTCATGGTCATTGGAACCATATTACATTCTTCTCAAGACTCTTCCACTGCATGAAGAAGCTTCATTCTGGATGCTTGAGGATGGATCCCTATTCCACAAAAAGAATCTGGTTGAATTGTAGTTTTAGATGGTTTTTATGATCCCTTACCACTACGTAATTGGTAATAAACATTGAATAATCTCTAAAAGTTACAAGTGAATCCACATGAGGCATAGTTTTTGTGTGCCTCAGTGAAAACCTTCATTGAATGTCATAGATTTAAAAATCAGTAACAAACTAAATGAACAATACGACTATTTATAAGTGGTTTATAATTAACCTTCTTCTGATAATCACCATGATAATAATCACTCTTCCTCTTTCCCAATGAGTAATGCACACTTCCACTAAGAGGGAAGGATACTCGCAGTAACCCATACATTCCATCCCAGTTCATGTCGACCATCGGTGCTCCATCTTGTGCATCAGTATAAGAAGGAATCATTAACATGAAATCCAAATAATTAATATCCTATTGAATTACCAACATGAACCATTGATCCTTGATATTATCACCCAATATTATCTCAGGTGAAAAATACATGATCTCAGTAAAAAAATGATTTCAGAATCCATCATTGTCATATAAACTAGGTTGAGTTGGGAAACATAGTTTCCTTTCCCACCATATGGAATCTAGATCGAAATAGTCGATGAAAATATCCATGCTGTCTTTTCACTCTAACACAATATGTTTCATCTCCATCCCCATCATGTCCCACTATCTCTTGCATGGTCCTTCCAATAATACAGTGGCACACATCACCTTGATTTCATCATGTGTGTTTGAGAACCCCAACAAATGCTATATTTGGCACAACCACTACTCAGCCTCTTGTGAATAATTTGAGAGTTTGAAGGGTTATGGATTCTAAAAAAGGTACTATTGAGAAAAACTATAGGGAATTCCTCCCATAAGTACAATAGATTTATCCTGAATGGGACCTAGAATTGTTTCCTATATCACGGCGTGGATAGTTCACACAATCAACCAAGACAAAATCATATTAACACTCAAATAGAGAAATGGATAAAATAATCCCAAAATATAAACAAAATTAGTTTGATTTGAATATAACCAAATCAAAATCAAGAAAAATACTATAAATAATCTTTATTATGAATTTCCCTAACCACCCTAGGTGAGTTAAGGATCATTGTAGTGAGAGTTTTCCAGGTACTCAATCGCAACTACCTCCTATGTCCCCACAAGATTACACAAATGAATACTGACTTAATGTCAAAATCTCAACCTGGGGCTTTGATTCCTCTTAACATGAAATATCATAGGTACCCTAGTAACTCAATTACCAAAACTGTCCTGATATATCCTTAAGGGTTTTCCCGGTCAATATGGGTCGGTGACTAGCACTTAGAATCATACAAAAATGATTCTAGGAATGAATATCTAAAACCCAATGATGAAACAATCTAAAAAAATTAGTACAAAGGAAAATTAAAATCAAATAGTATTAATTTACTAGAGTATGATATGTATAAAAACCCAATGTAAAATATCCAAAAGTACATGAAAATTGGAAAAACAGCCCATTTCCCAATTGAAGGAACTCAAAAAGTTTATATATCTATTGCTATAACCACCTCTAAGTAGTCATTTACCTTGTTTGAACCTGAAAAAAGATAATCTAAAAATAGCCAAAGGTATAGGTAGGTTGTGATCTAAAAATCCTAGTAGGTTTTCACCAAGGATTCTATAATAGATGAAAATATTAAAATAACCAAATATAGTTTTCAATTAAAAACAAACATGTTTGGAATTCAATAAGATTAATAAAAACGATTCATTATTTTAATTTAAAAATATGGAAATAGTTTAAGACAATGATATACTTTTCAATTAATGGAACATTTATAGAACCACATAACTTTTCATGATATCCTAAATAAATACATTTATATAAAATAATTTATATAAATTAGAAAGCATATAAAATAGTTTACAATAATGGAATATATTCATTTGAAATCCACACAGGTGAGAAACATGGTCAAATAACTAATTGTTATGATAGTTCTATGTAATATAGAATCCACACTCAAGGTTACATGATAATGTGTACATATATACCTTTAAGATCAATACAAAGAGGACTCATCACCATCTTTTATGGGATCTGATGTACAACATTTATGTTCTAGAAATTTGTAACGACTAATTTTCCATCCAAATAACTCAGTATCTATGCAACGAATTAATGTGATATACTATAAAACAATGATGTGTAATTTATTTCATGAAAACTAAAATACAATGAATCTAACTAACCATTGTTAATATTCCAATTTTTATTTAAAATCTATAAAAATATATTTTAACAAAAAATCAAACATTTTCAAATATAGATTCTAATGGTACCTATGATTATTATTTTAATCAATTTCCCTAAAAACTAATTTTAAATCTATTAAAAATTTAATGTCACAATCCATATTAAGAAATAAAATTCAAAAATTTTATTTTCCATAATAATCCATCGATTTTATAACAAACCACAAATTTAATGTAATTTGGGTTTTTCAAAAATTTCCATCAAATCATTTTCCACAATAAAATTAAAATTTATTATTGAATACATTTCAATGATGTGCATAATTTAAATTAAATAATTAAAATATCACAAATTTCCATATACACACCCCAAATCAATGAAATTGGTGGTTTCCAATTTCATTTCAAAACCCAATTTCAATACCCCAATTCAATGGAATTGGTTTCTTCGATCAAACCAATTTAAAACAATTGATTAAAAATTAATCAAATTTAATATAAATTAAACAATTGAAATTAATTAATAATTTTAGGGTTAATATGAATTGGGTATCATATCAGCACTACATACGTCATGATCAATAGATCTCGAATCACCTAACCCTATCTGGGATTCACCAATGAAGAATGATGATCAGGAAATCTTGGTTACAAGGATTAAATCTACGTTTATAATCCAAAAAATAGAGTATCAAGGACACATTTCCACATAAGGATTCACATATCCTAGGTAAGAAGAAAGAGAACATGGGAGATAGACATTGAGGTGAAGAATCTAAATGGGGGAAAATTAAGGGGTGTTCTTAATGCTTTGAATTACATTTGGGAGGTATCTATGGAACCCGTAGCCCATCTCGGGAGCTCCAAGGAAGGTCGAAAAAGATTACAGTTTGTTTTATATCATATGGGACCTGAAAAGTGGGTTCATGAATTTTTAATCAAAATTAAAATTCAGTAAAAACCCTTATTCGTAGATTCCTAGGTAGAGCCACACAGTTTGAAAACCCATGCAGACTAACTGTGAACATGTTTTAAATGGGATGAAAAATTTATCCTATGAGTGTGAATATCTTGACTAAACATGCACCAACCATTCAAAATTACATAGACCAAGGGGTCATAGTTTACATTGAGTGGGTATATTGTTTGGACTAACAGTGTGCCGACTGTTCACTAGCCAAGAAACAACCATTTTTTTAAAATATATCCCAAATAAACCCAAAATGAAACCCGATGAATGAAATATTAGAAACTGGGATTTAGGAAAACATTAAATTAGTTACATGATGTTACAAACACATATTTTTTTCGTAATTAATTTTAAAACCATAAAAAAAGTTCAAACTCATTATGGTTAAAATTATTTACTTGGGGGTGGTGTAATCAATGATATATGAATATGTTTTCCAATTAAACATGTCAAAATCCTATATTATGGTCATATTTGGATCTCAACCAATCCCACATTAAAATTTCTATCAATTTTTAATCATTTTAATAGATTACAATATTAATATGTGGTAATAGTTTTTGAAATTCCATGTGTGTCCTCTCCAATAATTATAAATGAACACTCCACCTTTCTCTTCATAAAAAAACACGAGTCATGTAGATTTATCTAAACCTGTCCAATTATCTAAATAATTTCCTTATCAAATATTTATTGTATCTATTCATCTTAAACGAAAATTCCATGGGACATGAATAAAATATCTAATGGAGGCCAACCGATGAGGAGATAATCACCATACCCCACCACTTTCATATAATTACTACTTATACATATTCAAAACTTATTGTATTGATCCTAAATTAATATTTTCATTATTTAAATATACATGAATGGTATTTTGATTATGGAACCACCATTATTAAAACTACTTTCTATCAAATGGGAAGTGAATGTATCACTTGTGTGTGTGTGTGGACCCTCTCCTTCACATAGAGATAAAATTAATTTTCCATCACTGTAATTCATGTATAGTAATTGTGATTGGATTAATTTTTATATATTATATGAATTAAAAAATTAATCTCCTTTAAAATTTATATCATATCATCCATCATAGTATAATGACCTACCCCAATGATGCTTGAGCAAAAACTCCGCTAGACCGCTTCCAAAGGCCTAGGGCTTCCATCTAGCACTGATTAAGATATCACACACAAGGAGGTCATTGCCTAATGTTTTTATTGGAAAGTACCCACATACTCCTCCATGCATCTTTTCATATATTCATTCAAAAGTGAAAACTAAAATACATGCATATATCTATCCCAACCCAATAGTATAGTTAAAGTACAACAAGGGAGAAAAAATACCTTCAAAATGAAAACTGTAAAAGTGTACAACCATCTATGAATGTTCATATCACTATAGACAACCCTCTAGTATGATCTTTGTCCATGATCCAGTGAAAACCACAATCATTCCAGCTACTATGATCCTTCTTCTCTAGGTCCAACTATGACACCATTGAAGGGTCTGTGGTCTGCAAAAGACACAAGACATGTGCGTGAAGATACCGTGTATGGGTGGGTTAATGAATACACATTATGCGCCTCAAAACCCAAAAAATGAGAAATTGATAAAAATAACTTATGTTGACCCAAATTTAGGGAACCTAAATGAGAGAGATGATTCCTCTCAGGACCATCTTCAGAAATACCTGACCAGTCAGCTCAACCTCCCTATAATGTTAACAAAACCAAACTTGGCATGAGGATTTCTAGAACATACCCAAACATACTCAGCACCATCACCAAGTCTCATGGTCCTAACCATAGACTATCCATGTTAAAAAACTTGACGTACCAACGCATCACTCAAAATAGTCTCTTGAGGATAGACCTCATAGACTACAAAAAGAGATGAGCCATCCTAGATATACTGTAAAAGAAAAAAAGGAATGCATCGACATCTTTAAGTCAACGAACCAAACACACCATCCCAAATGGAAATCAACTGATTGATGCCACCAATTATGGCCTACACCCTATGAATGGTGAAACGAAGTTTGGAGATTCCCACTCCCCACTGATGCCCCATAGTCGAGGGAGCACTATCTCCAAAACCAACCTGTTTAAACTCTGCTGATCCTTTTTGGAGGGGTCTGCACCTCAGTATATCGATGGATCACTAACTCCAAACCAGGGAACACTCATAACAGGTGCAAGGTCTAGATCCCTGCAGAAACACATAAATTGGGGAGAAATACTTTATAGGTGTGAAACCTCACCCCAGTATGATATGGAAGTACCCTACCCCCTATAAAATGTGAGCCCGCACCCGAACATGGTAGAGGATAAAAACTCTAAAAAATGTGATCAGAAACCCATAGTTGGGGAGAACCAATATGTGAGACGTGAGATCACAACCACATTACGCGAGCACCACTCTGTGGCACGTGATCCCACGCCCATGGCAGGGGAGCAAAAAAGTGAGGAATGTGAGCCCGCACCCATGGTAGAGGGGAACCACTACAAGTAATGTGATTCTGCACCCATGGTAGTGGAAAACCAAAACATGTAAGGTGATCCCCCACACACAGTAGGGAAGTATCACACTTAGATTAGGGGAACAACACCCCGTTGTGATATTGGAGAACCAACTCTACAATTCAACTAGATTAGAGAGAATGTGCTCGATCACAATAAACGAGTAGTCCAACCAAACAAACATCACTGGGAATCTTCTCACTTATCTATAAGGGGAGATTAAACCCTGTAGGAATCTATCCAAAGGAATCGTACTTGGTAATGTGTTGTGGGGATTCTATTCTCTTTTGAAAAAGAGATGTAAGTAAATCCTTCACCTTGGTGCCACTAAGGAGTACCAGACCCAACGTCTCTCTTAATGAACCACTAATATCAAACAACATCCTATCACCAATTTTCAATCATCTTGCACGATTCAATCAACCTCATATCTTAAAATCTGTAAAAGAGGCCCCCATCTTGTTCTACACAAAAGAAACAATGTATAGACTATTAACTCGACCAAAATTGACAACTTGTGAAAAGTGTACTATTCCCTGCAACAACCCAGAATGGGTCTTTGTGGGGCCAATCCCTCAATCATGGAACTACAAAAATGTATCACACAATTGTGATCCTAATAGAAAAACACATGGGTTCATCTACCCATCCATCCGAAATGGAAACAAGTTGAAGAAGCCACATTTCACCAAAAACGCCCAAACCTGGCCTCATGGGGCCCAAACCTTGATTTCAGTTTCATCACCGAATATTGGAGCTAAATCTTATAATTAATTATAGGGTCCCAACACCACTTACAATGAGTAAGACGGACAATAAACTTAGGAGACACATCTGATTGAAGGTTCACCAAATAATAATGAATATGTTATTATTATTATAAATGGAAATTTCATTCCACCAAGTCATAATCCTAAGATAAAAGGTCCCCAAGGTGTCCTAATATTTATTTCCATAATGAAACGGTATAATTTTCATAATTTTTATTTGAAAATAACCCCAAAATTTCATGTTACCTTGTTTTTAATAAGAAATTTCTACCTTGAATGGTCGGTCCAGCACTGTTAGCTAGCTTGTGTCCCTGAGGGAAGGCCCCAGCAAATTCCAGCCACACCGCCAAATGACACTCACTAGCCTCGGTAGCGCCCACATGTCTTGTAACTTCCATGTTAGAGCTTCACATATCAGAACCCGCAAGCTGCCCTACTTCAGTGGAGAACCAATAACACTTCAGTTTTTTCAAAAACAGAACTGAGACTTATTTTAGAAAGAACATGAAGCAATACTCATCACTATAGTGAAAATTCACACAAAAATGAAACAGAAAATCTTGTTTCTCCATGAAAACATAAATCCTTCAACCTTGAGGTGAAAAATTGATGCTCAGAGGCCAGATCCATGCTTTGGTGATACTATTTCACGATTCAGGAGCATCAGCGGTCATGATATGAGACTGAAAACTCTTTGTTTTTCCTATTTGGTGGTTTGTTGATGAAGAGGAGAGGGTTGGGGATCATCTTAAATCCTACGTCACACACGAGAATAAATTAGGGGAAGTTATTTAATTATAATTAAATCATCCCCTCTTATCATCTCGACCCCCAGTACAACCCCAACCTGACACCTGGTGCCAGCATATGTTTTGTCATGCCTAGGGTAAATATGACATTCTAAATTCAACTAATGTTTTATAAATTTGACCAGAGAAACCCTTTTGAAATTATTCGAGCTAACACCCAAATAAATTAATTTATTTTTTTTACAGAATCGTCCATGATATCATTTTCTACAACTGGACCATATTGAAAAAACATGTACCCTACCTAGTGTAAATGGAACATTCTAGATGAAATTGTGCCCTCATGTTTTTTATCGGGGATACCATTTAGTATGTAACCCATTTCATCCCCATGCATAGTATAAAATTACATAATATTTTTATGAAATTAATTCCGAACACACCATTCCATGAAATTTCACGTCCTTTCAGCACTTATCTCTAAAAATATTCATAGTAATCTTCCAATGTTTCATAGGGGAAGACCCGAGTCACTAAATCCTCCCCACCTAGAAGTTTTTCGTCCCCAAAAATCATATTCCTAGGAACAAGGGAAAGTACATGAGCTCTACACTATGAATTTGTCACTATCATGGTCACCAATGGTTCTTGTGTTGTTACAAGTTCACACCGATAAGAAAAAAACATCAATAATGAAATATAGAGTTTACAAAACTCAAAGGTAGCCTGACCCTCAAGCTTACCCTCTGAACCCTCGACGAGATCCAATTGAACACAAGAACTCATCACTAAACACACAGGGCTAGCCTCATCAGTCTACAACCACCCCTAATGTGCCCTAACAAACCTCAACTAACTCTGAATATTCTCTTCAAACAATAACTATATTCTATGTAAAATACCACCCCAGCACCACATCCCACCACATGACGGGTGACTACGCCAATCCTCATAAGGATTACACACATTCTGCATATAATAAATTCCATGTTTAACAAGCCCAATAGATATCCCATCACGTGAGACCTCACAGAAAAAAAACAAAACCGTATGAGAAATGTATTCACCATAATGAGAATAATAAGGTTTCCCAATCGTACACAATGGATATTAATTCCATTATGAAACTAGCAAAAATGCACGAAACTGACCTCGAACTCACATGTCAAAGGAACTAATCCACAAAACCTTGATACTATTTGGTTTGGGCAGCACTGACTCACCCACAATGTTTTGGATCACACCTCAAGGACACACCATTGAAGGTGAAGTGTACAACATTTATATGAATTTTAATCCCAATGAATGATACCATCACCTCTTCGATCATTCGTAGTATATGTTGACACCGAGAATACGAGGGAACTAATGAACCATAAAGGTCATCCCAGACCCTGACACATTATCTTACCAAGCTCTCGGATACCAATACATTGACATCCATCATGTAAAAAAGTCAAAGGGACTCAACCAACCTCCTTCAGATTGTCTTCTTTGGGTGGCACTGACTCACCGACACAATTTTACTCACATCACAATAACCTTCCTTAGTGGGGTAGGATACCTCTTCCTCATGTAGTGGATGCTACATCGAACAACACTGAAACTAATATTGTCATACATGGATTAGTTTTACAGGCTGTATCCACCAAAACCCTCCGAGGTGGGTTTATATGCTACACGATGGGTGGTGGCTCCACCAACAGTATAATTATAGGAGAACCTGTCTCGTGACTAGGACCCTATATGGACACTTCATCACTCATAGGGTCCTACACTGAACCCAACTGTGTTACCCACAAAGTATAATATTATGGAATCTTCTTGAAAAAAATTCAATAATCACCACTGCTAAAGATTATATATAGGGTATTGACTCATGAATAATAGAAAAAACCCAAAACCCAGTTCTATATAATGAATGTAATATTATTCCCCTAGGACTAGAATCCTAATGCATTGTGTCAAAAGTTAGGTTATCATATTCCTTGAGTACGGATACATCAACGACTCATACAACACTAGAGTAAGAAGCCTAAAAGCTGATCTCGGTACATCTAGACATTTTTACTGAAAAACCCAAACCATTCTCACATTTAGACCAACTATGCTCTAAGGTACCAAAGGTGGAACCTCCTTGGATACCACTCTATCACTACCCGACCCAATTGGGATCAAGATGTAACTCCACAAGCCCACCTCCACAGGCTAGGGGCTGGAGACTAACACCAGGTAGACTATCACACACAAAGAGTCCTTATTCTGAAGTACATAGACACACACACCCACATACACCTCCATGAAACAGTTCAAATATATATTCAAAACTGAATAAAAAAAATGCTTGAATACATTTATCTCAAACCAAAAGTAAACATAAGTATAAAAGGGAGAAAAATATATAACTAATAGAAAACTATAAAAAATTCCAAACTTCTCTAATGGTGCGGATCTCTGTCAAACTCTGGTCGATAAGCTCCTTGGATGAGCTCCTTTGAAAACCATGGTTTGTCTGACTACTATGCTCTGTATAATCTAGGTCCATCTAGGACTCTTTCGAAGAGTCTATGGTTTGTACAAGGCACAAGACTTGTGTGGGAAAAGCCCATGTAAGGGTGTGTATAAGAATATTTAGTAGGAACACCAAAACCCAAACCATAAAGGGAGAAACTAATATGCATCAGCTAACTCGACGTATCCTGAGGGAACCAAAACATGAGAGAAGATCCATCTCGAGATAATCCTATTAAATTCCCAACTAGTCATCTCAACGTCCCTTGTGGGATATCAAAAAAACACAAGCCACATGGACTCCATGATCATACCCAAATATACTCATTACCATCACCAAATCTCATGGTATTCACCATAGAATATCCATGGTGAACAACTCGAGGTTCAGACGCAACACTCACAACATTCTAAGGAGGTAAAAAACATATAGAAATCAATAAGAGACAAGGCGTCCTTGATAGCTCACAAAATTATTGGGGAAAGAATCGACAACTCAAAGTTGATGAACCAACCAGACCATCCCAGATGGAACGTAACCAAGTGATACCACCAATGATAACATGCACCCTGTGCTGGGTTAAAAGAATGGTGGAGAGTCCCACTGCATGACACATCAACACAGTTGAGGGAGTATTGTCTCTTAAACAATCCTGAAAAAATGATGTCACTATTTTTTAGAGGGGCATGCACCTTTGTACATTGAGTGAGTACTAAACTCCAAACTAGAGAGCATGTATGACAGGTTTGAGGGCCCACCAATTGATAAAACTCAAGAATGGGGGAGCGAAACTCCATAGGATTGAACCTGAACCCCAGTATGATAAGGGAGTATCACCCTGTGAAACACAAGCCTCCACCCAATCTTGGTATGGGAGAAACACTCCATAAAATGTATTCCTACACACACTGTAGTGTATAACCACTATGAGATATGTGAGCCCAAGCCCACAGTAGGGGAGAACCACTCTGTGAATTGTGATCCCACACCCACGGTATAGGAGCATCACAATAGATAGTGTGAGGCCACACCCTCGATAGTGGAGAACCACTACAAGTAACACTAGCATGCACCCACAGTAGGGGGAACCACACTGAGGAAATAGGCCCCACACCGTAGTACTATAAGGGATTACAAACTCTACTATTTAATGAGATTGGAGAGCCAACACCTTGTCATGACAGGGGAGCAGTCCAACTGCACGAACATCATGGGGACACACACCCTAGTCCATCATGGTAGTAACAACCCTGGAGGAAACTACCCAATGAAAATGAACTTGTGCCCAGGTCAGGGGGAGCCTCGTCATTACCTATGGAGAGAGGTATGGTAAACTATCACCCTATAGCCACAGGGGAGTACAAGACCAAACATATCTCTTCACAAACCACTGTTCTCCAACATCATCTCAACACCACTCTAGAAGCATCATGCTCGATTCATGCCACTTCATTTCACAAAAGCCATAACAGAATATACCATCACAGTAAATGTGAAAAAACACATAGGTTGGTTAATTATTCTCCCAAAATAGAAAAGTAGAGAAAAATTTAATATACACTACAATTTGATGGAACAGGTCATCCTAGATCCCACACCTCGATCCCAAAACTCAATAAACGGATCACAAAATTGAGATCCTAATGAAAAAATAGACGGTGTGTCATGGGGTCCACACCTCGATTTTGGTTTCAGAACCTGAAATTCCTCTTAAAATATCAATATTAATTCTAGGGTATCAATGCCACTAACGTTGTGCTAAATGTATATTAGAAAAATGATATATGACCGATCAAAGGTTCTCCAAATAATAATAAATATATTATTATTATTATTACAAACATATGTTTCATGAAAACAAGTCATGATCCCACAACAATAGGTTCTAAAAGTGGCCTTAGAGGGTCCATATCAAAGCATGGTGAGGGTTTTTGAATATGAAACACAAAACAGACTCCTGAATAAAATGTTAAGGATTTTAAAATAAAAAAATACATCTGAAACCTCTCATATCACCCCAGACCACCCAGTCCTGGTCGCTTAGTCTACCTTTCGCCCTAACCACTGGATTGAGGCCCCATTGCCACCTGGTATGCCCAGATCCGCCACCATGCACCTCACATTTCCTAGGAGCACATCGTGCCACCTAGCTTCTTCCAGCCTCCACCACCGCCGCGTGCCTCACTATCGTGCCACCTGGCTCTACTATGCTCTAGCCTTGGTAGAGCTTCCATTTCCAGATCTCTTGCACCTCCTAGACTCTGCAGAACACTGGGAACACTTGGGTGGTCCAACAAAAGATCTGAGACATGTTTTGGAAATCTTAGGATATGATCCTCATCATTGTGGCAATGATTCACACAAGAAACAACCCATAAACAAGTGGATCTGGAGGAAAACAGAAATCCACCAACCTTGGAGTAAAATTGTTATGATTGAAGGCAAGATCCATGCTTCAGAATAATTTTTTCACAATATAGGAGCATCCTCCATCAATATTTGAGACTTAAGAGGCTTTCTTTCATAGATTTTGTGGTTAGTTGACAATGATGAGAGGGGGGGGGGGTTTATTCCTTCTTTCATGCACAAAATGGAATAATGGAGGGAATGGAATTTAATTTTAATTAAATCCTCCCCCCACTAAACACCTTGTCCACTAGTACACCCCTGACCAAAAACCTTTCACTGATATATGTTATGTCACACCTAGGGTAAACACGACTTTTTGAACTCAATTGTGGTTGAAATTTTCTTATCTGAGACTCCATTAAATATTTATTTAGCCGACATCCAAAATAATTTAATTAATTTTATTTATGGAAGAACCCCAAAAAATATATCTACAGAAATACCGCACCACCAATATTTACACACAAGTAGGTTAAACGACACGTTCTGAATGCAATCAGGCCCTCTGATTTCAAAACCATATACTTTTTAGGACATAGCCTATTTCATCCACATGCATAGTATATAAATACTTAATATTTGTAGAATATTAATTCTGGGAACATCAAGATATTGAATTTCATGCTGTCTTAGTGCCTAGATCTAGAAATATTATTAGGAATATTCGAATTTCTGATATAGACAAAACTTAATCTCTACACTTACCTTCTTATACATTTGTAAATGATAATGTTGCATCTGCGTATGTGTGGAGTACCAACTCGACAAAGTGATATAATTTATCTTTCATTTCCAATTTACAAGGATTCTAATAAAAGTTTATTTAAAATTTATATAAGTTATAATTATGTTTTTGGAATTATTAAATACTATTTATATTTCTTTTATTCATTACACCAAATATCTAATACAACAGTCATACAATCGTATAACCTACTAGCCCTGCGAACGGAGTAATTAATTTTCATCTCTATCTAAATTTTATACATAATTATATATATATTAATTGGACATATTTATTATCAATGTCCCTATTATCATTTTGGACATGATGGTATGATTATAAATGGACAAGGGTCATAACTACTGACCCGAAATTCTCATGAATAATAAAACAGTTTATACAATGAAATGATGTTTTTAATAATAATTTCATAATAAATGTGTGTCAAAACATTATAAGTTAACTATATATTATATTATAATCATTTACATGATTCATTTATATAATTATAATAAATTTAAATAAATTATATCTGATTGTAGATTGATTTTTAATACAGTGAAAATTGAAGTACTGGATTTTCATCCCAAATTAAATTTTTTGAGACACATACCATTTCACCAATTTTTTATTTAATGTGGTTTATATATATATCCGGAATTTATTTTATTTTTTCCACATGAAATTTATTTTTATTTAAAAATATATTTATTTTTCAATATATCATTTGTGTTTGAGTCATAATATACTAATATAGTAAGGGATTTATGTAATATTTTCATTATTTATCATGACTATTAAATAGTATGTTTTGGTTGAATAAATTTTATGACAAATCTCTCCATAATAATAGGAGTTATATTATACATTTTTTATTCTATAAATTTCATTTTTTTTTCTATCATTTTATTCTCCTTAATATCTCATGAAGAATAATGAACATTTTTTAGAAAAAAAATATTAGTTCTCTCTTCGGTCGAATGTATATTTTCGTTCACATCCATGTTTTTATTAATATCATAATTTTTTTTTTATTTTTATATGATTTTATTTTTAAAGGAATTAATATTTTACATTATTTTAAATGGAATCTTCTTAGAGTATATCAAATGAGGTGTTGTTGAATTTTTATAAAAATTGCAAAGGAAACATGGGTTTAACATACATGAAATAAACATACATTAATATTATCATGACTAATCATTAAAGTGAATATTCTATTTGAATTTTTTATTTTTGTATTCAATGAATATGTTTCCTTTAATATATGGTATTTTTTTTAAATAATTCATTTCAATTTGAAATGTGTAGTTTCTGCAAGAAATGTTCTTGTGGAATTTAAAAGATATTTTACTATATGGAAAAATAATTTGATATTATGTATGCTTTATTGTGAATATGATCAAATGATTACATTCCCATTAATTCTATCGGTGACTTATGAAAATGATGATATAATGATGATTCTATAAAACTATTTGATTTACCATCTCATATTTAAGATATGATGAATCATTTATGTAACCCATTTATTATTTATAAGTTAATAAATGATTCTATGATGTAATATTTATGAATAAAATTAAAATCAATGATCAATTATTTGATGATTTTTATGATATTTTGGATTGAATATATTGTAAAAACATTATGTGAAATTTGAGTTAAGAATAATATATACCACCAATGCATTGGGTATACATAAATATCTCAATAGATGATAAATAGTATATTGGATAGGTAACAATGTTTTGTAAGGATTTCTATCCACTATGAGTGTCTTAGGATTAGATATTTTCTAAGAAGTTGAAGGAATGGGGATTGGACCCAATAAACAATGATATCATTGAAAATTATAATTAACTAATGAAATGATTTTTTGTGATTATTGGAATTCCAAAAACAAATTCCTTAAGCCAATATTATGATCTAATGGATCATGTTATTTTATTACTTTGTGATTCATTTCTTCTAAACATCCATGAGTTAATCAATGCTTTAAAATTGTTATATATAATATGATATTAATGGGTTTAAATGATAAAAAAAACATTATCAAACAATTAGGGTAATTTTATTTTTACATGATCATTAATATATCATTTTTATTCCATTTCAGATCATTTGATATCACCCATTATTATTTTTTTCATTCCCTTTGTAATAAAGAATGGTTTTAAGTATTACATTTCTAAGAAGGGTTCTAGTTATGAAACATTTATTGGTAAATTATAAAGATGTCTTATGAATATGTTTTTATATATCCATGCTTCCGAAGACACTAAAACAACATGATTCTAGTGACGATCATAATTTTATGTATATGAAAATTTATTTAATTAAATATAATTTTTATAAATGAAAGGTATGGGTCACTATAAATTATACTAGTGTCTCCACAACTTTATGATTTATATTTCCTTACCCATTGTGATGTGAAAATGGCCTTATGTACAATGACAATGAATTTATCTAATAATTATTTCATCCTGACCTAATGTATAATGACATCGTCCTATATATATAATAAGGGTAATATGATCTATTGATCATTAAATCAATTAACAAAGATTTCATGACATACCAATCAATATATACTTTAACAAGAGGATATATTTCATTACTTTCATCATGAAAAAAAAATATTTAATTCACAATATGAATTTATAATTAAATTAAGTAAATGAATCAATGCACATGAAAAATGTTATGATTACTAGATTAAATACATGGAATAATTAATACTATTAGCTGGGTTGTCTTCTAGGCCTCCATGATTGGAGATCGTCTATATGGAACATCATGAGAGGGAGAATCAAAGCTTATGATCTACCAATACATGATGATATAACATCAACAACTGAATACCAGAATCCTATGTCTAGACAATATAAAATATTTTTAAAAATATTATCACGTAATACCAATATTCTCATATTATTGAGTATTATAATTACATATTTATTTAAAAAAATATTTTAATGAAAATATAAAATAAGTAATGAAGATATAAAAATGAAATTTTATAAGAATAATCATCATTGAAATATCATATTATATATATATAATACTATTAAGAATTATATAAGTTAAATTTTGATCAGTGTAACCAAATCTATAAATATATCACCTTTAACAGAGAATCCATCTAACATTTGATAAACTAAAAACTCTCACAAGATATTGATTCATCTATGGATATATGGTTTTTTTTAATGGGTATTCCACATTCTACTAAATCGAAAGACTATTATCATTGATTTATCATTTATATATAAAATAAATTAAGCAATAAAACTTCAAAAATGTTTTAATTGTTATCTGTTGTAATATGATATCATTTTACAAAACCATTATTATATTGTAATCACAATAATATATATATATGAATCTATATTTGACAGAATCAAGCAGTGTTCTATGAAAAATCTGTGTGTATGGACTACATTGTTAGTTATATTAAATGATGCAACATTCATGAACATTTCAATAGAATATTCTACCACTACATTAATTTACATCCTTTATTTAATTTATCTAATTATTAGGGTAATTACAATGAATGAATATGAATATATATCATCATGAAATATTTTTAAGCAAGAATAGAATTCCCATAATTTCCTATTCTTATTTTCCTCTAATGGTTATAAATAAATAATATTTATAGATCATGAACATTGTTGTTGTTTTGACTTCTTCTTAATGAAGTGCTACTATATCATCTTGATATCTATCTACCATGCTCATGGAATAGTAAACAATATTAAAAGTATAAATATTTATATGCCTAATTGATCTACTGGTTGAGGAATATAAAATTATTCTCATTAATTTTGTTTTGACCATACGATATAACAAATATATTTAGAGATGGATTTATGTGATGTAAAATTGTAAATAACCCCAATTAGTTATTTTATTTTATAGATTTTATTTTAATTTTTATCTATTTGGCCTATAATAATTTGATAAGCATCTTAGAGCACTCCCATGAGATCGTGATCCCTTAACTTTATAGCTTTTTTTATTGGTGTGATTTACAAGACTAAATTTATTTGACCAACTGTTATTTTTTATTATATAGGAATATAATTTAGAATTAATAATATAGAAATGATATATATTATTAAAAAAAATTCATGCTATGTATTTAAACATTATATAGATACAAGGTTCTCCATTTTTTTGAATCTAAACTCTTCAATTCCAAAAAAAATCATACATTATATAATATCTATTTTTTCATAAATCCAAAATTGGATATTTACAAATAGAATTCGTTATTGGACATATGGGGTGTTAAAAACCCTCATTGATTTGTTACAAGTACATATTACAAAATTCATATTTTGAGGAATACTATTAAAATATACAACAATAAAATACATCAATTATGGTATAATGTCATAAAATTATGAAAAAAATGGATTTGAGCATCCCAAATAGAGAAAAAATTATTTTACACTAATTTTATAATTATTTATAAAATAATTTGTAACCAAATATTCTTTAAATGTAATAAATTTACCATTAATTATCTATTTTCTTATTGAATTACCAATTTCCCCTTATGATTATCTCTCTAACAATACATTATAACTTAGAAGAAAAATAAGATTTTGGAAGAAATAATTTTTTTATATCCTTGGTTTACATCCAATTTAAATAAAAATTTATTTCAATAGTTATGTGATTGGAAATATCTATTTTAATCTTTAATTTATAATGAGTCACCTTTCACAGTGATAAAAAAAACCATATTCCACTTGTAATTGAACCTCTATTATTATTCAACAAATCACTTAGGTCTTCGGTACATTTACTCCCATGTGATATTTTTGAACTATTTACTAATACAATTAATTTAATTCTTAATAAAAAATAATATTGATATCTAGAAAACTCCCATTATTTATATTTTATAATTTCCCCCCTTTATGATATATTCCTCCTACATCTATAATCAATTTTAAATATATGGTATTTTATATGTAATATAATTTCCTCTTCTTAGGATATCCCATATATTGGAAATATGTTCCTTTTGGTTCATTAATTTTTATCAGGTCATCCTTTATAGGAACATTTCATACTTATAAATGAATATTTGTAAATTTCACGATCTTCTCAAAACATAACATGTATTTAATGACATAGGATGACTTTGGGGAAACTCAGTTGAGTGTGAATATTTTATTCTAAAACGCGTATTCTTAGATAGATGATAGATAATGTACATAAATAATAATTGATTTGAACATTTCAATTAATTATAGATTCTAACGTTCACTCACACCATTACACTATATTGTATAAATAGGTTTCTATCGGTATATAACCTGCACTTAGTAATAATCAATCAATTCATGGAAAAAATATTAATTTCAAAATAAATTCATAAATTATTTAATCTTCTTTCCATCTAAATTTTATAATACTGTTTTAATTCCGTAAATATGAAAAAATATTCCAAATTATAGTTCATCAAGAATTTAGAGTAATATCTACTAATGTCATCTATAAAAATATTAAGTTAAGGGTAATTATTTTCTTGATTCTAATATAATTAACCCAAAAAAATTTATATACACAAGTGATAGATTCATTGTTTCTTATTAACCATTACCAATAGATAGTTTTCTGGTGCCCTTTAATTTTAATAAATTCCCACACACATATAATGGTCTCTATTCAAGATATTCAAAGAATCCTTCTTTCATATATATTTTAATGTCTTCCATTTTACATGACACTTCCAAATTTTCTAAAGTTATGAAAAAAATAGTTATATGTGTTTATTACATTTTTATTTTAAATATATAAATATTCAATCATAGTATATATATATATATTTAATATAGTATAACTTATAATATGATTTCATTAGAACAGAAAAAATCAATATTTTTTAAAATAGAATCAAAAAAATTAGGTCCAATCTTGAAACAAAGATTCAATTTATGGTAATTAAGGGAACATAATGATATTGTTCCAACAGTAGAATCATTCATCAAGGAAGACTGAGATAATATTCTCATAGAGACAACACAGTATGCCACGCTTCATTAACTTCTCACTGATTCACATCACCTCTTATATTCATATTGAATCAACATGGTTACTATTATTAGACAAAAATATGGGTGCAAAAAAGTATAAATAACACCCATGATGTTTAATATAACTGATTATAATAACTTATTAACATACCTAAAACAAATTTAGACTTCTTCTTCCCCATTTATTCATTATAATTCCAAGGCCATTGTAATTTCTTAATGGAAACAATGTACATATCGTTAACTATACGTCCCTCTCATTCAATAACTCTATTCATTGAAGGGTGATTTGTATATTACATTTGGTTACATCATATAATAAAAAATATTCTATAAAAAATATTATTATCATCTTTGAAAATTTTACCCATAAAATATACATGTTACTTCCCCATTTTTTAAATCATAGTACCTCAAAAAAATAATGATTATTTAAGAGATAAGTTTAAAGTAATGTGTTTCATGTATATGTCATTATCCATTGTCAATTATAATAATAGTGATGTATTTATGTACCCTATCATTATATGAATGTGAGAATCTATCAGGATTCAATGTTATATTTTTTTAATAAATATTTATATAAATATTATATCTCCTGTCACGTCACTTTCTCTTGTAATATGTCATAGATTTTATAAAACATGGTTTATTCCACAATATCTATACTATTATTTTATAATTCCCTATAAAATTAAGTTTAAATTATTAGATTTGATATATATATATTTTTATTCTGCCTCTCTTCACCATCTCTATCACCCAAAATATCCAATAGAGAAGGAACATCATGTAGGGTCGATCCTAGAAAATAATAATCAATTTGATAGAATATAACTATGTGTTAGTTAATGTACCACTCATAGAATATTGTTTGGATTAATATATTATCTATTTTCTGACTCTTCACAAAATTAATGAGTTCGTTTTGTTATTATCAATTTACATTATAAAATATATTATCATATCATGAAATTATCATAATTCCACCAATTGAATTTTTATATTAATTCAATGTATATCTGACTATGTCAATTTGTAAAGAATATCAATAATGGATTCTAAAAACCTAGTGAAAGAAATTCATGGAAATATTATATATAATTCCCTTAAGTTATAATAAAATATATCAAATTTTGTACATTAATGTATTTTTGTAGGAAAATGTATCTCTAAATACATTGAATAATTTCCCCATAATAATTTTAGTTGAATACGCAATCTTAATGACATAGTCTTATATTTGGAAAATTATTTCCTCAAAATCATAACATTTTATCTACTCCCACTTAAAAGGATCCAAATAATTTTATGTTAACACAAGATATTGAATATAACTCTTAATTAACTATAATTACTCTCAAATATAGATGAAACAACAATAGATGTTGTCGTCTTATCATAACTAAATAATGACAACTATTTATTTAATATTATTATTAAGAAAATATTTAGGCATATAATGTTTTTTTTATTTATGGGCACGATTATTAACCATTAAATATGATCAAATACATGGATAATTATATTTTCTAAAAAAAATACATTTCCTTTATTAAATTCTATTTGATCGTGGTTGTTTGTTAATCAAATATATGTAATTTCACAGAAATAAAATTAAACATGAATTGATAAAAAATAAGTATGGAAAGGGAATGAGATTTAAAATATAGACTAGTTTACAAAGTTGTGTTAAATAAATTAAAACAATATGGGTATATATTCCTCAATTCCAACATAACATCAGTTTTAGTGATCCTAATTTTTATAACATTCCTTATATTTGGGTTTAATTAGTTACCCCTCTTCGACTCCCACATTATGAGATCTCCTCCATTATAATCATAATAACACATATGTGAGGGGAATTATGGGTGATGGTTACATAATTAAATAATTTTGGGAACATAGTCCCATACTTAAGAGATGGGAAGTATGGTCAATAAATCATACTCATTTATTTAGAAAAAAATAATCATATAAAAATAACATAACTATAGAATTAAATAATCATTGAACCATCAAATATTAGTCTCATATCCATACCATACACAATGAAACATAACAACATGAGAAAAATAATATCTCATTAAATATAATTTAACATCTAAAATAATATAATTTTTTTTAACATTTTTCTTTTTATGGACTTATGATCCATTCTTTTAAATTATAAAAATTTGGAATTTATAACCTTTATTTATTGTATTCTAAAAAAAATTAATTAAAATTATTTTAAGAAATTAATAAATATTTTTATTTTGTTGACGTAAAATATTTAATTTTAAGATGTGGGGTCAAGGGGATTGTAACCAATATGGCCCAATACCCTGCTCATCCAATTAATTCTTCATAGAAGAATATCAAAATGGATTAATTAATTGGTAAAAAAATAGATGGGGCTATTATAGTATTCAATGAGGTCAAACTAGAAGCATTGAACATCATTACTAGACTAGTCTGAATAGCCGCATAACCTAAATAATGTGGTAAATGACCCCCTTTTTGGGTCTGATGTGGATCGTGTTGGCCTACAAAGCCAATTGGTTACCATTGTAACATAACATTCTGTAATCAACCATCATGGTGTGTGTGTGGAAAGGCCTATATCATTATTCATGTATCAAATGTTGAACCATGTGACTCTGTAAGGAAGTTTGTGGGCTTCAAAAGGGGGTATGGTGGCCTACAGCTTTTAAACTACTTATGTTCCATGATGACGAACTGTAATATGACCCCATTGGGAGAACAACACCCAATCACTGGCCCCATTTTTTAATATATTAGAAATTTCCTCTTTAAAGAGGTATCATTTTTTCCCCCAAATACCTAGGGTGGATTAAAATTCTATAAAACATTATGGACAATATTTTTAGTGGACATAAAACATTTCCTACAAATATATGGAATCCGCATTATCTTTTAAAAAAAATAAATCTAATAATACAATAATCTAGGTAGAAATTATTAATATACAGTTTCCCAATACTTATGGATATATACTTAGTCGGTAAAACTATTTACATCATGGTCGAATATATGATGTTCAATATATTGGGCTTCAATTAATGGAAAAACAACACTGATATATGTGCATGGATTATATTATTGACAATTAATATAGACTAAACATGAATAACATAATATATTGAATATAAAATTATTGATACACTAACCAAAAAATTAATGACGCATGAATTTATGTGAGATTATATATTATTAAAATTTGATATTTTTGGTCTTAGAGCATGGTAAATTTTTTTTATTGATATTCTGATGGATGGTGACTATCTATATGTTGTTTTGGGATATGGATAGTGGATATATATTTGATTAACAGGTTATAATGAATGTTTGGGTGGCTTCTAGTTGACATGTTTGTGGATATTTTCTTTATAGGATTAGTCATATAATGACCAGTGGGTTTCATAATATGGTTATTGGTTTTACTTATTTTTTATAATGAATATATAATATGTATTATTGGTGCACATGACATTGGAAACCTAAAAATCAAGAGTCCCAATGCATAAATATTATTAAAATCATGTGAAATCCTTTAGGAATGTTAAGAAATAAAATATGATCATGTATTTATTTATTTACACTTGAGAATGTGTAAGTGATGTGATAGAAGTGACGTGGACATGTGATATGATGTTATGGTCGATATGAAGCAATCAGGAGAGGTTATATATATGGGTTATTGTGAGGTGGATATTTCATTGAAATGCTACTAGTTCCATCACAAGATGATATTCAATAGAATATTGGAATATATACCTTAATAGGTATGGTTAGACATTAACTAGGAGAGATATATGACTATCTTCCGTAGAAAATTATTTTACGTGGTGTCGAACAATCATTTATGAAGCACATAAATTTTTTACTAGAGTCGACATGCTGGGAGAATTATTTTGAATAGATAACCTCCAAATTCATATCATGTTTAATTATATTTGTAGAGGTGTTATTATTAGGTATTTTTCATGATGGTTTATGGTATTTTAATTATTATTCTTACTCTATTCCAATTATCCATTAATAATGAATAATTTAGATATCTATGATCCTGGATTTGACATTAATACCACCATTTAGTGGTGGATTCAAGATGATATAGAAGGAAATTTTTTTGTGGATAATGGTTTTCCCAGTATGATGATAACTTATTATTTCAAATTTTATTTAAGATATACATCAATATATGTATTATATTATGTTTTTTATTTAGAAGGTAAATTGTATCTTTAAGGAATCAACATGATAAAAATTTTCTTTCTATGAGAATTAGTATCATGCCATATGATGTTGGGATATTATTGATCTATGTTTTGAAAGAGGATTCATCACATATTGTTTTTGGACATTATGATTATTTAGGAAAGAATTTAATTATAATGTATAAATCATTTTAATTAATGATCCACATATTTTTGTTGATATTTGAGATCATGTGTTTATATTATCCTGGATCTAGAATAAAAATCCAAGGATGATGGTTAAATGGGATTGAGGATGTTGTTACCTCTGCATTTAATTTTAGTAGTCTATTTAATAAAAACCATATTACACTTTATTCCTGAACACTAATTAATAAATGTTTTTATATCATGTATACAAAATGGGTGAAAAAATATGGGAAAGGACATTTACTCTATACTATGAATCCCACCATAGAAATATCAGCAAGAGTTCTTATGTTGTAAGAAGAAAACACCAAGAAGAACAACAACATCAGCAATGAAATAGAGGGTTTACAAACATCAGATGTTTCCTGACACCACAAAAAACAATATGAACTATCAACGAGATATAGCTAAACACAATATGTCATCACCAAACATAGAGGGCCACCATCATCTGTCAACAAGAAACCACCAATGTTATCTTATAGACCTCAAACAGCTTCGAACAATCTGTTCCAACACTAACACAATGCTCTAGAAAATACCACTTCAACAACACAATTTCAATGTGACTGGTGCTAACGCCAAACTTCATAAGGTTGACACACTCCACACCATAATGAAATTTCATCATGAACATTCCCAACGGATATCCCACCATGCAAGAATTTTCAAAAAGAACCTCAAAACCAGAGGAGAAACATCTCATCCACAATGGGAACAAATATGGCTTCCCATGTGTACTCACTGGGTCATAGAAGCCATTTGGAATCCACTGCCAATGCACAATGTTGAGCTGATACTGACAGATCAAAAGAACAAATCCACCGCACCACAAACTATCATATTTGGGTAGAACTGACTCACCCACATAGTTTTTCATCATGCCTCAAGGATGCTTCTTATTGTGGGAAGTGTCCATCCTTCCTTTGAATTCGATGCCCCTACAGACCACACAAAAACCTCCTCGAGTGACCCATGTACAATCTGAAACTGAGAATGTGAGGGAAGTATAAAAACAATAAATTTCCACCCAGATGCTCACATTGGGTCTTACTGGGCCCTCATCTACCAACACACTACCAAGACTTGTGTACACAGGTCAAATGGAATCAACCTCCACACCTCAGAACTATCCTTCTTGGGTGGCACTCACATTCTCATATGGTTTTCATCTCATAAAAAAATTCCTTAGTGGGGGTATGATCCATCTTCCTCATTTAATAGAAACTATGTCTAACAACGCCAACACTGACATAGAAATTCATGGCTCAGTCTAACATGCTTAATCCACCTGAATCCTCGGAGGTGGGTCAACGCGCTACTAGATGGGTTGTGGCCCGACCAACTGAATAACTGAAAAAGAAAATTCTTCATTACCAAGACCCTATAAGCACACCTCATCACTCATTTGGTCTGAAACTGATCCTCTCTATGAAACCCTCGATGTTTTATATCATGGAAACATCCTAAAAAATTTCAAGACACAACACCAAAAAAGTTTATATTTAGAGAGCTCACTCAAGAATATCATAAAAAACCCAAAACCCAGTCTTATATGATGCACATACCATTATTCCCTAGCGACCAATGCCTTAATTCAAAAGGTAGGTTAACAAAGTCATGGTGTATTGATATGACAGTCAATCGTACCAACACTGGAGTACCTGGACTGAAAGTTGAACTTGAAACATCCTAAAATTATCACTATGAAACCCAATCCCAACTCACATATAGAAAATATAATCTCTGAGGTCCCAATGGTGGAACCTCCTCTCGGACTACTATATCACGACCCAACCAATCAAGGATCGATCCAGAACTCCCCAAGATCTCCTCCATTGGCCAGGGGTTAGCATCTAGCACTAGGTAGGAAATCACACATAAGAAGGACTATGTCTAAAATACACGCATTAATGCACCCGCATACACATCCATGCAACCATAAAAAGATATATTCAAAAAATGAAAAGTAAAATGATTGCATACATTTATCCCAAAACAAATTATTATATGATGTACAAATGGTGTGAAAAAAATACCTACCAAAAAAATTATAAATGTTTCCAACCTTCTCCAAAGGAGGGGATCACTGTCACACACATTCCAGTAATCTCCTCGACCATGCTCCGGTGAAAACCCTAGTCAGTCCAGCGACTATGGTCAGCCAACTTTGGGTTCAACTATGACTCTATCGAAGGTTGTATGGTCTACATGAGATAAAAGACATGAGAGGGAAAATCCCATGAAGGGATGAAAATAAGAATAGTCAATTGGTTCCCTAAAACCCCAACCAAATAGGGATAAACTGATATGTGTTACTTAAACAGACCCAACTTGAGGGAACCCAAATAAGTGAGATGCTCCATCTCGATACCATCCTACGAAATACCTGACCTATCAGCTCAATGTACCTCACATGTCTAAAAAATTACACATTCCACAAGGATTTATAGGACATAACCATATATACTCATCACCATCACTATGTCTCATGGAACAAACCATAGACAATCCACAGTGAACAAATCAAGGTTATAAAGCAACAGTCATAGTAGTCTCATGAGGTACCGACCTCATAGATATCAATAAGAACCAAGACACCCCAAAAACCCTGAAAAAATGGGAATTCATCAAATGCTCACAGTCAATGAACCAACCACATCATCCAAGATGCAACTCAACCGAGTGATGCCACCAATGTTGGCATACACCCTATGCTGAGTCAAAAGAACTGTGGAGAGTCTCGCTCCTCGCAACATCCCCACAAATAAGGGATTACAATATACGTATACCAATCCCTGATAATTATTTCAACCCTGTATGGAGGGACACACACATTAGTACCTCAAGGGGATAATAACTCTAAACTAGCAAGCATGAATAATAGGAGGTGGGCCTACTTCTCACTGCAACTCAATAATAGGGAAGCAGTACTTTGTATGGATGAACATTCACCCATATATGATATGAGAGTATGAACCTTTGAAATGTGAAAATGCACCCAAACATGTTGGGGGAGAAACACTCCATAAAAGGTGATCTCTCACCCACATTAGGGATCACCACTACGAGATATGCGATCCCACACCCTCGATAGGGGAGAACCACTCTATGACATCTGAGCCCCCATCCATGGTAGGGGAGAACCACATTGGGGATCGTGAGCCTACACCCATTGTAGGGGAGCACTATTACAAGTAAAATGAGCATGCACCCATGTGGGGGAGAACCAATACACGTAACGTGATCCCACAATAATGATAGGTGAGAGGCACCCTCAGGATAGAGGGCCTACACCCATGTTTGATAGAGAAGTACCGAATCTACCATCTAATGTGATTGGACAGCCCTTGCCTTATCAGGGTTGAGGAGCAGTCCAACTGCATGAATGCAAAGGGGAACACACAACCTAGTACATCGGGAGTGTAACCGCCCTATAAGAAACTACCAAAAGGTAACAAACATGTTCCCATGTAGTGGAGAGTCATGTCTCTATCTATGGAGATTGGTCAGTGAATCCTGCACCTTGGATCCATAGGGGAGTACCTGACACAACATCTCTCATCACGAACCACTAATAACCAACATCATCCCACAACCACTTCACAAGAATCATTCTGGATTAATGCCAATTCATTTCCCTAAATCCAGAATTATGGATAACGTCACATTCTATGAGGATAACATGTAGGATATGCTCTTAATCCCCCAAAATAGACAACTGGTGATAAGTGTACTATTCTCTAAAAAAATCCTTAACGGGTGTTCATGGGGCCCATGCCTCAATCCCAGAACTCAAAAAATCGATCACACCATTTTGATCGTAAAAAAATAACACATAGTATATACTAACCATACATCCAAAAATGATACCCAGTGAAAAAGTAAAAATTTCCCTACAAATTCCCAAACCAGGCCTCAGGGATTCTATACCACAATTTTAGTTTCTACAGCCAAAATTGGTCTTAAAACATCCACATTAACTCAAGGGTACCAACTCCACTAACAGAGTGAAAAATGGACATCATACAATGGAGATATAGCCAAACAAAGGTTCTATAAATAATATTAAATATATTATTATTATAAAAATACATTTCATTCCATAGGTCATGAGAACATCACAAAAGGTCCCCATAGTGGCATCAAAGGGTCTATCTTGAAAGAAGGTTAGTGTGTCTGAAGATGGAATGTGAAATAGTCCTCTCAATTTCATATTATGATATTTTTAATAAAAAACCTTATCCCAAAACACAAGGACCAGCGGGTTCGGCCCACACAGTCGACCGCCATCGTAGACCATCAGCTTTTCCCCACACTACCACCTGACATGCCCCCCCCCAACAACCACCATGCACCACAAATCACCACCTAGTGCCTCATGCCGCCACCGCGCACACATTCCTGACCACTACACCACCTGGATCCACCGTTCTACCACATTATAGAAGCATCCCTTGTTTGATCCCTTACACCACCCAACATCCATGGAATATTGGGAACACACTAGTGGTCCAAAAAATAAATCTGAGACATAATTCAAAATTCTCAAGAAGCAATCCTGATCAATGCGGTAACTGATCCCACACAAAATGATGTCTAAACAAGGGGATCATGAAGAAAAATTGAATCCACCAACCTTAGTGGAAACACCGATGCTTGAAAACCATATTTTCACACCGGAACTGTTGCTGCATGATCCAAGAGAATCCTCCATCAAGATATGAAACCGAAAAATCTTTGATTCATGGATTTTGTGGTTCTTTGATGAAGAAGAGAGTGGTGGTGGTTTTTACTCCATAATTCGTTCTCCAAATGGATTAAAGGTGGACACAGAATTTAATTTCAATTAAATCCCCCCAACACCCCAATCCCCAGTATAGCTCCGACCCGACACCGTTCACTGACATAAATTTTTTCATGCATAGGGGGAACATGATGTTTTAAACTCAACTGTGGACTCAGATAATATAACTGAATCTCCATTCAGAAGATATTTGATCCAACATCAAAAATAAATTAATTTAATTTATTTACAGAAATGACCTTGAAAACTTTTTCGACATCTGTTCCTCAAAGAGAAAAGTTATACCCCACCTTGGTTGAACGACATGTTTTGTACACAAAAAATCCATTAGATTTCTAATCTAGGACAAAATTTGAGAGATAACATATTTACTCCACATACATAGTATAAAAATACCTATCATTTTTATTTAATTAATTCTGGAAACATCGGTCCTCAAAACTTCACACATATTAAGTGCCTTGATCCTAAAATATTCATTGGAATATTCGAATGGCCGATTGGGAAAACCAGAGTCTCTGCACTTACAATCCCATGAAATTGAGAATGATAATGTTGCTCATGTGTATGTGTGGACTAATAAATCGATGAAGAGATATAATTAATTTCTCATTTCCATATTACAAGAACTATAATAAGAAACATTTTGAAAATTTTATAGGTTATAATTATTGATTTGGAATTAATAAATAGTATTTATATTTCATTCATTAATTTAACTAAATAGTTAATACAATGGTTATACGTATGTATGACCTACTATTCCCATGAACAGTGAAATTCATTTTTTATATTATCTATATTTTATAGATAATTATAAATATATTTAATGAACATATTGGATATTTATGTCACTAGTATCATTTTGGACATGACTGAATGGTGATAAATAAATATTCTTTAGAACTACTAACCTAAAATTATCATGAATAGAAAAATAGTTAACACCTAGAAATAATGTTTTTAATAATGATTTAATAATAAATAAGTGCCACAAAATTACAATTTGATCATATATTATATTATAAACATTTAAATGAATTTGGTATATAATTATAAATAATTATATTTATTATATTAGAGGTTGGAGTTTTTTATAATAATGTCAAACTTGAAGTACTTTATTTTCATCACACATTAATTTCAGGGAGATACATCACATTTTAACCAGTTTTTTCTTAAATGTGGTTTAAATATAGGTCTATAATATATTTTAGTTTATCCCTCATTGAAGTTATTTTTATTTACGAATCTATTTATAATTTTACATTTCATTTGGGTTAGAGTACAAATATATTAATATTGTAAAAGATTTATGGTATTGTTTCATTATTTATCATGATTATTTATGAATATGCTTTTAGTGGTGAAATGTTAATACCATCCTTTCTATAATAATAGGGATTATTTTATAAATTTATTAATTTATAAAAATTAATGTTCTTATATCATTTTAATCTATTTAATATCTCAAAAATAATAATGTATTTTTTATGGAAGACTAACATTATTTCTCTCTTTAGTAGAAATTCCAGTTTCTTTCAAGTCTATGTTTTATAATCTATAATTTTTATTATACTTTCATATGATTTAATTTTTTCCATGATTTAATTTTCTAAAAAAAATTTATAATGGAAAATTCATATTATATATTTAATGAGGAGTTGTTGAATTTTTATAGAAAATGTAATGGAATAATGGTTTTAACAGATATGAAATGAACATAATTTCATATGATCATGACCATTCAGTGGATTGAATATTCTATTTTAATTTTCAAATGGGCTTTTAAATGAATGAGTTTCTAAGAATATATAGAGTTTTTAAAATTTTAAATAGTTTCATTCAATTTGAAAAGTGTAGTATCTTCAAGAAATGTTCTATTGGTTTGTAAAGGAACTTTTACTCTATGGAAAAATACTTTGATATTATGTAATATTTTATTGGGGATATGATCCAATGATACCATTGTCCTTAATTATTTGGATGACATATGATGGTGATGATATAATGATGAATATATAAACATATTTTCTTTCCAACATTATATTTATGTTTTGACGAAACCATTATGAAACACATTTCTTCTCTATAAGTTCATATTATATTTTATGAAGTAATAGTTTTGAAAACTATTCAATTAAATGATAAAATCATTGATGAATGCTTCATGATATTTTCGAATGAATATATTGTATTTTTTTATTTTAATGTTGGGATCAAAATTATATATTTCTCTAATGCATTTGGTATATATGAATATCTAATGAGATAAAAAAATATTATATTGGGTAGGTAACAAAGATTAATAAGGGTCTCCATCCATTGTGATAGTTTTGGGATTAAATATTGAATGTGGATGTGATTGAATGTGTAGTGGACCTAATAAATAACAATATTCATGAAAATTATTATTCACAAAAGAAAGGATCTTCAAGGATTATTTGAATTCCAAAAACTAATTACTTATGTCATTTTTATGATCTGACGGATCTTGTTCTTTTATTACATTTGGATTAATGTCTTTTGAACCTCTATTAATTAATATACCATTTAAATTTAAGAAATATGATATGCTTTGTATGTGTTTAAATTGTATGATAATGTTCCAATAAAATTAGGGTAATTTGTTTTATAATTGGGCAGTAATATATAATTTTTATTCCATTACATATCATTTTAACTCACACATTCTTAGGTTTCCATTCCCCATGCAATAAATAATGTTTTTAAGAATTAAGTGTCTAAGAGGGGTTATACATAAGAAGAATGTATTTGGAAATTATGAGGATCTCTTATGTTTTTTTATAAATGCGATTCCCAATACACTAAACCTATGTGATTCTATTGTAGATGTTAATTTTATGCCCTTGGATGTTTAGCGAGATAAATATAATATTTATAAATGAAATGTATGGGTCACAATAAATCATAATAGTGTAATCATCACTTATGGATTGATATGTTCTTCATAGACATTCTGAGATGAAAATCGCTTTGTGTATAATGGATATAAGTTTATTTAAGAATGTTTTATCTCTTCATATGGTATATTGATATAATCTTCTGTAAATAAAAATGGTAATATGGTATCTTTATCATTCAATCAATCATCAAACCATTTATTACATATTAATCGAAAGATTATTTAACTAGAGAATATATGTCATTTTTTAATCATGAAAAAACTATTCCATTCACAATATGAATTTATAATTAACTCAAGAGAATTAATCAATGAACATGAAATATGAAATGATTACCTGATGAAACACATTGAATTTAAAATTCCATTAGTTGGTTTGTCGTTAAGGCCTCCATTCCTAGATATCATCTTGAGTGAACATCATGAGAGAAATTATAATTTGTTATGATCCCCCAATAAGTAAGTAAGTATTTATGATATAAAAATAACATGTTATAAGAATAATTGTCATTTGAATATCATATTATATATGTGAAATACTATTAAGAAATTATATAAGAAAATTTTTGATCACTGTAACCAAATTTAAGAATATATCAGCTTCAATAGAGAAACCATATTATATATGATAAACTATAAATTCTCACATGATATTGATTCTTCAATGAAAATATGGTTTTTTTCAGGGTTCTTCCACATTCTCCTCAGTCGAATCACAATTATATTTGATTTTTGATTTTTATATAAATTCTATTATCTAATAACAATTCAAAAATGTCTTCTTGGCTATCATTTGTGATAAGAGACCATTTTCCAAAACCATTATTATATAGTAATAAAAATATTGCATAATTTTATCTACATTTCTTAGTATCAGACAATGTTCCTTAAAAAATCAGTGTGTCCAGCCTACTTTGTTATATATGCTAAAAACAAAAACATATATGAAATTTACTATAAAATTGAAAAAAATATATATTGTTTTACCTTACTAATTTATTTTATCCCATAATTAGCCTAAATACAAGTCCTGACTATGATTTTATATTATAATGATATATTTATAAACTATAATCAATATTCCCTTCACCACTTGTTCATATTTTCTTCTACAGAATAGAAATATATCCTTTTTATGGGTCAAGTAAATTGTGATTGTGTTGGATTCCTGTAAATGAAGTGCAACTTGATCTTATTGATATCTATAACCATGATTGTGGAATAGTAATCATCATTCATAGTTTAAATATTTGCATGCCTAATTTTTCCATGAATGTGGCATATAATATTATGCCCATTCTTTCATTATGACCTTATGACTGAGCATACATATTCATAGAGAGTTTTATGTGATGTAAAATTAAAAAAACCACAATTAGTTTATCCATTATATAGATTTTATATTAATTTTAATCAATTAAGTCTATTTTAATTCGAGAAGAATCGTAGATCACTCCCTACGTATCATGATCCTTTAAATATAGGTTTCTTTAAAGGTGTTATTTACAAGGATGAATATATTTGACAAACTATTAATTTATTATAATATACGAATATCATTTCAAATTAATAATAAGTCATTGATATATACTACAAAAAATATGGTATCAGTGCATTTAAACATTATGTAGAAACACGGATATCCATTTTTTATTCCAAAAACTCCAATTCCCACAAAAAATATTACTTTCTATGAAATCTATTTTCTCTTCAATCCAAAAATGGATATTTATAAATTTTCTACATTATTGGCCACATTTTGTGTCTCAAACCCACCTAGATGAGTCATATACTTCTTTAAAAATTTTCTTTTCCAGTAATACTATAAAAATACAACATTAAAATACCTCCATCAGATTATAATATAATAGAATAATGAAAAAATTTATTCGATCATCCAAAAGAGAGAAAAGTATATTTTATCCATAATTTTTTAATTATTTAGAGAACATTTTATAAACAAAATTGGATTTATAAGAATTAAATTTACCATTAATTCAATTCTGTTTTCTTTAATAAACAATTTCCCCCAATCATTATTACTCTGACAAGATATTATACCATTGAAAAAAAATGTGATTTTGGAAAAGATAATTGGTTTTTTATATACTTTGTTTATATCGAATATAAATAATAACATATATTAATATTCATATTATTGGAGAAATGGATTTTCATCTTTAATCTATAGTAATTCACCATTCATGGTGATAGAAAAAACATATCTCTCTTATTTTTGAACCACTATTATTCTTCAACAAAAAACATGGGTCTCTGGAATAGATACTCAAATGTGATATTTTTTAAATTTTGGTAAATCCAATTTGTTTTAATCTCAATCCCATAAAATATTAGTTTATAACATACTACCATTATTTATATTATATATGTATTATCTTTTATGGATTTTTCCCCATATATCAATAATCAATTTGAAATCTATCATACAGTTTATGTAATATTATTTTCACTCCTTAAGATATCTGATAAAGATGAAATATGTTCCTTTTGATCCATCTATTTTTATAGTATTATCCTCAACATGAACATTTCATACTTATAAATGCATATGTGTTATTTTTAAGATCATCCCATAATATAACATGTATTGGATGATACTGGTTGACTTAGGAGTAACTCATTTCAGTGTGTATAATTAATTCTAAAAGAAATATTCCTCTCTGGATGTTTGACATTCTTAATTAATAATCATTGATCTCAACATTTCAATTAATTTTTAATTTTTTTCTTTTACTCACACCATTCCACTATATTGTATAAAGAGTGATTTAATGGGATATAATCCTTGTCTTTGAAATGATCAATAAATTTTTTGGTAAAATAATAATTTTAAATACAATCATTAATTTTTTATTATTCCTTCCACGTATATTTCATAATATAGTTTTTAATTCCATAAATATGATAATAGATTCCGAATTATACATCATCATGAATTCATAGGAATATATACTGATGTAATAAATAAAAATGATAAAATAAGATAATACGACTTATTATTTTTAATATAAAGAATTTATATAAATCTATATACAATAGTTATAACTCATTATTCCTCATTAAATTGTTCTAATAGATGGTTTCCTAGCCCACTTTAATTTTAATAAATTTACACACACATATAATGGGTTCAAATCTAAATATTCAGAGTATCCTTCATGCATATATTTTTCATAGACTTCAATTTTACACCAGATATCGAAATTTTATATAGATAATAATAAAATTATTTTTATGTATTTTTTACATTATTTATTTACAATATATAAATATCCATTCATAGTATATGTAATATTTTTCGGAATATAGTATTACATATCATAGGTTTTCATTAGAAAACAAAGAATCAATATTTTTAAAATTGTAAAAAAAAAATTTATATCCAAATATGAAACAAAGATTCCATTGTCGATAAATAATAGAACATAATGATTGTGTTACACTAGTAGAATCATTCATCTTCGAAAATTAAGATAATATTCTCTTAGAGATAACAAAACAATCCATGATTCATTAACTTATCAGTTATTCACATTTCCAGTTATATTCATATTGAATCTACATGTTTACAATTAATATACACAAATATGTGAGCCACAAGGTTTAAATAAAACCCATGATGTTCAATGAAATTTACTACAATAAATTATTAACATACATAAAAAATTTCATCACTTGGATACTTTATTTATTCCTTTTAATTCACTATACATTGTGATTTTTAATGGAAACAATTTACATATCCTTCACTATATTACCGTCATAATTAACACTTGTATTCATGGAAGGATGATATGTATATTCCTTCTGGTTATTTCATATAATAAAAACAATTCTATAAATCATATTTTTTTATCTTGGAAAATTTTACCCACAATATATACAAGTGGCATCCCAATTTTTTTCTTCATATAACATTTAATAAATACAGATAATTTAGTTTTTAAGATTAAACTAATGTGTTTCATGGATATTAGGAAACATTGAGTATCCAATTATGTCTATAATATAATTTTAAAAATTCATTATAAATTTAATTGTAAATTATAAGATATGAAACATATATATTATACATTTGTGACATTTCAACTTCCCTTTCCCTAGACTGTCCAATAGAGAAGGCACATCATTTTGGGTCTATTATAAAAAATAAAAATATGCTTGATTGCATAAAAATATGTGTAAGTTTTTGTTCCACTCATAGAAGATTCAATTGGTTAAAATATTTTCTATTTTATGATATTCAAAAACATTAATGAGTTGGGAGTGTTATTATTTATTTCATTTATAAAATATAATATTATACTATTACATTATAATAATTCCACTAAAATAATTTATAGATTAATACAACTTATTTCACACTATGTCAATTCGTAATGATAATCCATAATAGATTCTGAAAACCTAGTCACCAGTTATTCATGGAAATAATACATATACTGACCATATTTTAGAATAAAATATATCTAATTTAGTACACTATGGTACTGTTGTAGGAAAATGATTTCTCTAACTACATAGAATAATTTCCCCTTAATCTGTTTAGTAGAATCACCAATATTAAATACAGTGTCTCATATTTGGAAATGATTTCTTCAATATTATATAATTTTATCTATATCTACTTAATATGATCCCAATTTAATTACGTTACCCCATGACATTGAATATAACTCTTAATTATCTATAATTAATTTAAATTATAACTAAAACAACAACTCAAGATGTCATCATATAACAACTGAATGAAAATAGACCATCCAATTAATATAATTATGAATAAAATTTTCATGTATATAAAATAATGTCATATAAATGGGAATGATTATTAACCATTAATTATTATCAAATACATTGACAACTATATTTTCTAAAAAAACAATTCCTTTATTAACATTCATTTGATCATTGTTGTTTGTTAATATAATATATGTAAATTGAAAATAGATAACTAAACCTTAATCAATATAAAATAAATACATCTTGGTCATGAGATTTAAACTATATACTAGTTTATAGAGTACTATTAAAGAAATCAAAACACTATGGGTATTAATTATTCAAGTCTATCAAAACCCTAGTTTTAGTGTCCCAAATTATCATGTCATTCCTTCTATTTTGGTTACATTTTTCCCCTATTCGTCATCCACCTCATTGGATCTCCACTATTATTATGATAATAAAACATATATGAGGCTAACTATAGGTGAGGGGCTACATATATAAATAAATATGAAAAACATAGTCCCATAAAATAAGTTTGGTGGTATGACTAACAAATCATCATTATTTATTTAGAAAATTATTCTCTCATAAAAATAATACAATAATTAAATTAATTAATCTTTGAACCATCAATTGTTATTGTCATATCTTCATCATAAACCAATAATCATAATAACATGAGGAAAATAATATCTCATTAAATATCATTTAACATATAAAATTATATAATAAATTTTTTCAATTTTTAATTTTATTTAGTTGTAATTCATTTCATTAAATTATGAAAAATAAGAATTTATAACCTTTATTTATTATAATATAAAACGATATTAATAACATTTCTATTATAAAAATAAAAAAATTAAAAATATTCTAATTTTATTAACATAAAATTAATTATTTTGAAATGTTGGGTTTGGAAATTTGAAAAAAATGTTGCCCAATCCCATAATCATCCATTTAACATGTCCTATTAGAATATGAAAACGGATTAATAAATTGGTGAAAACTAGATGGGGCCTTGAATTTTCATCAATGGGTTCAAAATAGAACTATCGAGCATCCGTAGTAGACTAATCCAAATATTCTCATAACCTAAATCATGTGGTAAATGAATCCCTTCTATTTCATGAAGTTGACCGTGTGGGACCACACATCATAGTGGTTCACTTTGAAATACAAAATTCCATAATCCATCCACATGGGGTAAGTGTAATGGCCTACAGCTTTATTCATGTATCAAATTTTGAACCATGCGACACGATAATGTAGTTAGTAGGGTTCAAAAGGGGGTAAAGTTACTTATTTTTAGCTGAACTACCTACGGGCCTTAATGAAGTTCTAATATATGACCCCCAATGGGGGAAAATCTCTATCTGTGGCCATATTTTAAATATATCGGAAATTGCATCCCTAAATACGTATCATTTTTCCCATCCACACACCTAGGATGAGTAAAAATCTAAAATATTTTATATAGAAGGTTTCCATTGGACATTTATATTTATTCTATCCATATATAGAATACCAAACATCTTTTCAATAACCTAAATATAATCACACAACCATCTGTGAAGAATTGATTAATATACAGGTTCCCAATATTTATGAATATATACCCGATTAGTACAACTATTTACACCATGATCAAATATATGATGTTCAACATATTGGTCTTCAAATAATGAGAAAACATAACTGAGATATGTGCATGGATTAGATCATTCCCATTTAATAGAGAATAAACATGAATAACACAATATATTTTATATAATATTATTCATACAATGACCATGACTTTATTGAATCCTAAATTTATGGGTGATTATTTATTATCAAAATTTAATATTTTTGGTATAAGATCATGTGGAATTTTTAGTATCAATATTATGATGGTTGGTAACTATATATGACTTCTTTTGGGACAAGATTTGATGATTGGAATTTTATTAACTTGTTAACATGAATTATTGATTGGGGTTTAGTTGACATAGGTGTTGATATTTTCATTATATGTTCAGTCATGTCATGACCAGTGGGTGGAATGCTATAGTGATTGGTTTTTTCAAGTTGTTTTATAATGAATATATACTATTTATGATTGAAGCACATGAAATTTGGAACCTAAAAATCATGAGTCAATATTCATAAATATATTAAAATCATGTGAAATCCATTGGAAATTTTATGAAATAAAATATGATCATGTTTTGATTGATTTTTATGTGAGAGGGAGTAAGTGGTGTTATAGAAGTGTTGCGGCCTAGTGGTATGATGTCATGGTTGTTATGATGTAATGGTTAGAGGTTATATACTATGGTAATTGTGAGGTTTATGTTTCATGGAACCACTATAAAGGACATTCCCTGATGATTTACTATATAATATTGGAATCTCTACCTTCTGATGTGTGGTTACACATCAACCAGGAGAGGTAAATGACAATATACCCTGGATAATTACTTTACCTAGTGAAGAACAATATTTTATGGCCCAAATTAATTGTTTATAAAGATGGAAAATTTGGAACTCTATATTGAAGAGTTAACCCGCCAAATTTATATAGTATTTTATTTAATTTGGAGAGGATTTCTTTTATCATATTTTCTATGGTGGTTTAAGGTATTTACATTAATATTCTTAATATATTATAAATATCCATTTATAATGAATTATTTATATATATATGATCTATTATATGAATTTAATTTTAAAAATTAATGGTGAAATTGTGATGATATAATTGGGAATTTTTTTTATAATGGATTTCCCAAGATGATGATCACCTATTATTTCAAAAAAAATCAAGAGATACATCAATCTATTATTTTTATTTGTTTTTTGTTATTTGGTGTGTAATTTATTTGTGTATGAAATCCACATGATAAATATTTTATTTCTATGAGTATCAATATCATGCCATAGGATGATGACATATAATTTATCTATGTTTTGAAAGTGGATGCATCTCATATTGTTTTTGTACATTACAATTATTTATGTAAGAATTTAATTAATTATTATAAATCATTTTCATTAGTGATCCTAATGTTTTTGTTTGATATTATAGATCATGCAATTATGTGAGCATGGATCTGGAATAAAGAGCCTTAAATGATGGTTAACATAGATTTAGGAAGTTTTTATCTTCGTGATTGATTTTGGTGGTATATTTAAGAAAGAAACATATTCATGTTTATGAATGAATGAGAATTTATAATTATTTTTATCTAATGAATAAAATGGGATAGGAAAATAAAACACTATTAGTAGAGAGATATTGTTTCTTTGAGACATGTAGATTAATGGAAGAAAATCATGTGTCATTCGTTATGAATGGAGAGTCCTTAAAACTATTTTATCAAGGGGAGAGGATGTAATTAGTGTTATTAGATTCATGTGGTGAGTATCAAGGTTTAAATCAGAAATAGGTTTCTCGAGATTTATTCATAGGGTTGGTTGGGAAGGGATTACATTATTTTTCAAAGTCATGATTTCTGTTATGTATTTATGTCATACTATTGAATGGAAATAGCAACTATAAAGTCAATTAGAATAAAAACATATTTCACACATAGTACGAGTCCTATGTTACTAGGCGTGTGGATATGAATGTGGGTTTCATGTGGATGATGGGTAGGTGAGATCTACTATTGGTGTTAGGTGATGAGATATTTTCATGATTTTTGTGAATTATTACGATTTTAATAAGGTTTTGGACTATAATATCTTGGATAGTGATAGTTATATTGTAATGGTTCTAGGAACACCAATTAATGTTATATATTGGTTATTAAAAATGTAGATGAGATGGTCTTGATGAGTTTAGAAAAAGAGGCTCTTTGGATGATGAAATGTTCACTGAGGTGTAGGTCTAGGTCACAGTTGTCTAGGACCCTACTGAGGATCTTATATGCTTTTGAGACTGGTCTTGTTACATTTTTTAGTGTTGAATTGTTATAGCCAGTTTATTGATGTCTTATATCTGATGGATGACTTCTTTATCAAAATAGAGTTTTCATCGAATCTTAAACTATGCCATTAATTGACATGTATTTGGTAATGTGGTATTGTGTGTTCCCAACATATCAATTATTTGTAATTTTTAGGTAGATGATGGATGGATTCCCCTATAAAATATAGTATAGAGAATATTGTATAGGGCACCCTTTTCTAAAAAGAATTAGGTTGGCTACTATTCAAGGATATTTTCATTAAGTATAAAATATTAGGGAACAAAATGATGTTATTAAAAGTTTCTGGATGTATATATATTCAATTACTACTATTGTCTTAAAGAACTGAAATTTAATTATGTGATAATTAATTTTTTACTTGAAACCATGATATTTTTAAAAGATGATTATTTATGATATCTTATTCAAAATTCAACATAATGCTTAAACAAAACCATGAAACATTAACATCGAAATATTAATATTACAACCCAACTGTAAAATTTGTCGATATGAATAGTTTTAAATAAATTAAGAAATATAATAAACATATTTTTCATGAAAAATATTTTGATAAAATAATAGTAAATAATTTTTCAATTTTTTGAAAGGTCATTTTAAAATTTAAAATACACCCTCATCAGAAATTAATTGTATTATTTACTATGATAAAATATCATAATTAATTATTGTAAATTTTATATATTTTACATGAGAAAAAAAATATAAATTTATAAAAAAATGTGAAAATTATCAGTCAATGATTTATTCAGAATATTATGAAAAGATACATTTTTCAATTAATTATGAAAAACAATTTTTTATTGGAATTTATAATTTATATTCATGTAATTACAAAGTCATATTATATTTTTGATTATATTTAAAATTTAATTACACACCTTGGATCGAAAATAATATAAAAATTTTAATTTAATGACAGCCATAATTTAATTTTTTATAAAATCATATTTACTCTTAAATTGAATTTTATTGATAAATATTTTTCCACCATCATTTATGTGATTAATATAAGATTATATTTTTGAACCTATAACAATTGAATTTGATAAAATGGATCTGATATTTTTAATCAACATAAAAAAATAATTTATATTCTTTACTTAATGTTTTGTTCATAATTAAAAGTTAAAATTGTAAAAAATAATTACTAAATTATATATCAAAAAAAATTAAAAGTTGTATAAATACAACAATATGGAAATTGGCCAAAAATGGCCAAAACCTATTAAATGTCCTTATTTATACATTATATCATCTAATTAGTTTATAAGTTAAATATAAGAGGCGTTTTAAATTATTATGATATTAATATATTTATATCTTTTATAAATTTATATTGTGTCCTCTCAAACACTTATAAAAGGACACCCAATCTACTATCAACAAAAAAATCAAGAGAATTTTATATCATCCAATAAATTCCAAAATCAGTTTTTAACATCCTTTTCCATGTTCTATAGGCCATTAATTGTTCTAAAAACTAAATTATGATGTTTTTTTTACAATCCAAAATCGGTGGTCTGAAAAAGAGGTATAGTTCTAAACCGAGCATTTTAAATTTATTTATTCTTCTATGTTTATAAAATATTCTTCAGAAATTAAGAAGTAATATCATTAGTATCTTCCATATAATAATAGTTTGTTATTTTATTCATGTGATATATATTTTTCTCTTCATTCATCAAATGGGAAATGAAACCACTGTTTATGTGTAATGTGGATTGTTGGATCACAAACCATTATAATTATTTTTCCATCACCACCAATCAATGATGGTTATAATGAAGGATTTAATTTACATATAATATTTTAATGAAATTATTATCATTATTAAATGGTAAGGAATACAATATTTTATTATAGATCAATCCATAAAAAATGATAATATTGTTCGTGTGTGTGTGGGGATTACAACCTCCGCAAAGTGATGTTATTTGTTTTTCATAATCATATCACTTGAATGAAATTTGTTATAATATATAGATATTATGTTTTATTTATGATATAATAATAAATCTTCAATGATAAAATAATACTTATATTGATTCCCTCATTTTCATTGAAAAATGGAAACATTGCACAAACGCATGTATGACCTATTGTCTCTATGATTGTATCATAATAATTATTTCATATCAATTATTCATGTGGGAAATAAAATTTTTAATAATTTTTACTTCTTATAATTATATCATTTGTATTATTATGTAGATTATGGAATGAAGATAAACTTTTGTACGTTAAATATACTGATGTTGTTTACAAATTATGAACCAAACAACCTCAAAACCCTGAAAAGTAATTAATAGATTAAATAATTGAATATTAAAATAAAATAAATGATATTAGTAGAATAATTATAGGTGGTTAAACAAGAAATATTTTTTTAAGTAATCATTCAATTTATGTTATTTTTATTAAAATGGTTTTAAAAGACACACATAACAAGTTTATACCCGAGTTAAGGGATATCATCTCAAGGATACATTCAATGATGAATTTTTAAATTTTATACACCAAATTTATTTTAAAATGACTATATATGGCCCTTTGAATTTTAATTTCACAAATCCTTCGTCCTTAATGTTATTTTTTGATATTAAATGTTACTTCATCCAAGGGTTTTTGATTTTATGGTTATAAATTATTAATGGATTTCATCTCAATTTCTTTTCATTGAGTCATATTTTGTTTTTATACACCCAATATTATTTATATGGTATGTAAAATTACATTTCATAATTTATATCATGAATAATTTATAATTAATGATATTTCAAGTTAAAATTCATGTTACTTCATCCAAGGGGTTTCAGTTCGAATTTTACCAATGTGGTTTGGTTTTTCCTAAGTAAATTTCCATTCGTTTGGTTATAATTTTACTAAATTGACATTGATATTACATTATTATTACTGAATTTATCAATAAATGTTTTCTATGTAGTTAAAATTTATTTTTGTGGATTTACATATTTTCATATAATCACTTCATTGATTAATTATCATGTTAAAATTAATGATCATTAAAAGGTTTTAATTTTCTCAATCTAATATTCATGGGACATATTTCATTTCACACTCCATGATATTATTTTATGGTACACATACATAACCATGAATTAATTTTTACATATTACATCATTAATTTCATTGTATATATATTTATATAACTCTTTATTTAATTACTTTTGATTCATATTTTACCAAATCAGTAAAATAATTATTTTATAATCTCATTTCTTTTTATGATTTCTTATCTTAAAGGTTACATTAGGTAAATCATATGATTTTTTTAAACCTCATATTGTTTTCCATCATATAGATATGAATTTATTTTACCTGTTCCACATACATTACCTCTTTCATTGCATAATGAAACACTAAGAAATTTATTTGTATGTGATATCAACTGTGTAACAAAACTAATACTTTGAATAAAACACTTTCACATCCATGTTATATATAATATTTTCAAGAAAGATATTTTCTAAATATTAATGTTTTCTTAAATTTATTTTAAATGATCATTGATCTTTTTTATGATATTTGAAAAGTTAGTTTCATTATTTTTTCGTCATGTGAATCTTTTGACTCTATTTATTGAAGTTTGAAATGATTTTTGTTTTTTTAACATTTACAACAAGAATGGATATTAACAACATCATGACCATTATAATATTTAATAATACAACATTTATACATATTTTATTTTAAATGAAAATGATTTCCACAATAATTTGGATGTTTATAGTCACATAAAATTGATTTACTATGTGGAAATGATATTTTCAAATATACTGATTTAAATTATCTTGTAATGAGACACAAATATATATATATATATATATATATATATATATATATTCTCCAATGACAATTACCCATGATTTTTCATATTCCCCACTTTTGATATTTTATAATTAAACTGTCCTTATACATTTATTATATTTATTATATTTGATTCAAATAGATTATATTGTAACCAATTTTCATTCCACATGTTAAACAAGATATTAATGAATAATGGTTAATATTATGTTAAGTGTGGAATATTTTTTATCTTTATGTTATGGTTCATGCACATTGATTCTGATGATGGGTAATCCCAATATAGATTATTATGATATGTGAGACATAAATATATATCCAATGAATTATGCAAATGGATAGAGTTCACCCGTAATTGGTTTCTCCTATGATATTATTATAATTTACCATGTTGGTTATTCAATTTTTATGAGTTAAAATAATCATTAAATAAAAATGATGTTCCATTTTACCATCATGTAATCTTTATGCTTTCATCAAGATCTAAAGGATCATTATTGTAGGTATTTTTTCATATGGATCATGATTTTTGACTAATACAATTCCTGCCTTTTCATGAATATGTGTTACATGTATCTTGTTTTAATATATATTATTTTATGGGTTTTTAATTCTCTTTTAATATTCTCATGAACATTGATAATGTCATCATACCCATGTATCCTGATTATTATCACTAGTGACATTAAATTTTTATTTCTCATGTATATCTATAATAGTAATTTGATACCGGCCATCATATATTTTCTTTTTTGATGGTTCTAATGAATTTTATTTTGTACATTATGAATAAGAAGGATATTACATGATAAGAGGACAGTTGGAGATGATGAATGTTGTTATGAACTGGATATTTCAATATTTATGTTATTGTGTAATATTTTTTTTGCAATTTAATAAATTTGTAATCATTAATGGCCCATGTATACAAGTGATCCAATATTTATGTCTACATTTATTTTATTTGGATATCAATAAGTGGCTCCCAGTTATCTATACCAATGTTTGAAATGTAAATATTTTCTTTCAGCCTTAGATCTATGAGTGTGGGTTCAGGTATGTTATAGTTGGTATTAGAGGAACAATTTATAATACTTTGGAAATTAGGATGTTTTTCTATGGTATGAAACATATATTTATATATATTATCAAGGGTTTATAAGTTTGAGTTTGAACATAATTTTGAAGGCTTAAACATGACCTTTTATGTTTTAGGTGATGGAATTTTAAATTGATTAATGATATATTGGGAAACATTTTATTAGGTTGAGGTATATGTAACCCTTATGTTTAAAAATGATTATTTTTTTTAGAATAATACTATTAGAAAATTTGGTAATAAATATTTATGGTTTGAGATAATCAATGATGATAAAACATTCATTATTGTTGAGGTTGTTTATGTTATTTGAGGCATATATTTAATTATATATGGAATCATATAAGATGATCCTTTGTTGTTATTATAGAAATTTATAAGGTACTTTTTTATTTTATTAAATGAGGGTTTATATATTTCTGTTATTTTCATACCATGTGCTAATAATATTTATTATCATTAATATATAAAGATAAAAGAAATAATTTTTATCGTTTTTTATATTATTTGATCTATTTTTGGTTGATTTAAGTTAATCCAATGTGAAAAATGATCCATAATTACTAATTTTTCTGAAAAATATATGATATTACAGGGTACAGTTGATTAAAGGATGAAAACAAACTTGTCAAGTAAGAATATTTAGTTATTTTAATTGTAGATATTAGAATTTATTTAATTAAATATTATTTAACTATAATGAAAAAAAAATATTACCACATTACATTAATTTTTGAAAAATTGATGCTCTTGTTCACACCTCAGGAATATGTGTTTTTTGGTCATTTACATTACCTTGATTTATCATGTTCTCTTGATAAATTTTCTATACAACTTTGAATTATTATTTTGAATATACTTTTTTCATCTAAGTCCATATTTCTACTGACCAATAATGATATAATATTATTAAACCTATATATTTGAAATTCAATATAACCTTCTAACTTTTAATTACCTCTCTTCAAAATGATTTTTTATTAAAAATTATTATGATGCGGGTTTTTTAAAAAGGAATTCTGGAATTTAATACAATTGATTACAGATAATAAGTTAAAATTTTGATGATGTAATTTATTAAATGGGAAGGATATAATATAGGAACCTTACATTTCGAAATAAATATTATATTACATATCGTATGTGACATGAAATATCGATCTTAAATGAACCATGAAATATATATAATAAAATATGACCAATAAAACCTCACCATTAAATTGGTGTGTATGTATAGAATAAACATGATTATTAAGGTCATGTTATGGTATTAATAAAAAATATTTATTAATAATTTCATAGTAAATAATCATAAAATTAAGTGAAGACATTTTATGCTTCAAAAATAAATTTGGTTCACAAATATTTTATATTTATTTTTGGGGGAATATTATATTTAAATTTTTAAAAATTGAGAAATATAATTTATTACATATCATATGATTTTTAATATCATTATTTCAATTTTATTATAAGAATAATTTTGGAGAATTTTATGAGAATTTTTATTCTTCATTTTATATGAATAATAATGGTTTTTATTGAAAATTGTATTTTATTTTCATGTAGTTTTATAGTCACAATATATATGGGATTTGTATCAAAATTAAAAAAATAAAAATTTTATAATTATTAAAAAACTAAATTTCATCTTAATCAAAATTTTAGTCTTAGTTAGTATAATAACATTTTTATACATATAAATTCTCTTTTCTATAAAAGAATTTAACTTTTTGGATTGTGGGTTTAATTATAAATTAAATTATTCTACCTAATGATTTTAATTTAAAAACATTTATTAAATATTTTTAATAATAATAATTTAAACAAGATAAAAAGTTCGCGTTAATAATATGTCATAATTAATAGTCATAAAAGTAAATATATGTTACCACAATTAAGGTTAAAATATTTATCGAGGGTTTTTAAATAAAATGAATGTTTTAAATGACATACAAAATTTTCTACGACCTATTTTTCGATCATATTTAAATCTGTAATAAAATCATATTTTTAAATTATCCATTTTGGATCCATTTTTCTAGAGTTAGCCATAAATGAATTTTAAACATTTAAATATAACCAACCATGTCTTATACCCTACTTATAAATGCTAACACCCTCTCTTATCCTATCCAAATTCCAAGATAATTTTGGTTTAGTATAGTTATACCCCAATCACATTTTTAAATATCTCCCCATTCAATAGAGGGTCTAGTTTAATTATAAAACTATCCAATAATGTATTTAGTTATAACTTTAAATTCATTGTTTTAAGAAGTGGTATAGTTATTTATAGTGTTTATTATTTTATTTCATATTATAAAAATCAAATAATATTATACAATGTTGAAAAAATAAAATCATAATCTTACATATACCTATAATTTATAAATTGAATTTCATAACCCATATCAATCTCTAATTCCATCAAATAGAAAATGAAGATATTATTTTCACGTTGGGTGGACTGCCACTCGGCGAACTGATGCAATTTTTTTCTCAATCACCACCACTAAAAATTTTAATAATAATGGGTTTAATGAATTTATATGAAATTAATAAAATACATATAATTTTTTAAATATAATATATATTTTAATTTCTTATCATTCCATCTGTTGAAAGATTATAACATTCTTCATACGTATGTGTTTATTTTCACCTCAATAAAGTGATCTGATTCATTTTTCATCACTAACACACATAGATGAAATATATAAATGAATTTTAATATGAAATAATATATTAATGATATAATAATCATTAAATAATTATAAAATAATACTTACCTTCATTAACTTATGATCATTGTAAAATGCCAAAGTTACTCATTATTATTTGTCATTTTTTGTCTTGAGGATTGTATCATGGATAATTTTTAATTACTATATTTATCTATCGGTTTTAAAATTAATAATAATATATAAAAATCATATTTTATTATCAAATAAAATTCTAAATATAAGTTAATAGTAAAAACTATTAACATATCCATCATACTGTAATCATTGTTAAATTATGAAGTAAACATCATCTCAACATCCATAGTGAAAATAACCAATATTTTATTTATACATTTCATTAAAATACATATTAAAATATATATAAATAGAAATAGAATAAAAATGGATTATTTAATTATGAATAAACATAATTTATATTATTTTATAAAGGTGATAAAAGAAATATATAGCACGTCTCAGCTTTATATAAGTGACTTCATCTCAATTATCTCTTTCTTGAGTAACATTTTAATGTTATACGTATTCCTTATTTTATATTGTGTATATATGAACCTCGTAAAGGTTGTAAAATTAATCCTTCAAAATTCATATTATTATTTTTATAATTAAAATTACATCATGTATTAATGTGTTTCTTAAAAGATACAAAGAATTATGTTATTTCATCCCCATTTCCTTTCATTGAGGCATATTTTCATAATATACACCTAATTCTATTTTAAGGTGTTTATATATCATTTTTATATATCATGTCACGAATCATTATTAATTATAGGTATTTTCTCTAATAATCGAGGTTATATCATTTGTAGTGTATTGATTTGAATTATACTTAATTTGTAATGGAGTTCTTTACAATATTTTATTAGATTACATTATACATCTACTTCATGGTTATTCTTTAATTATGTTATAATTTATATATAAATTGTTTAATATTATATTTATCAATTATTTATTTTTATTTACATATGTAAACATAATCACATATTTGATTGATTATCACTTCTAATGTTGTGATCATTTGAAGGTTTTATTTTATTTTAGAAATGTTTTCAAGAGACATGATTCTTGTCATACACCATGATTACCATGTATAATGTAATTAACTCATCATGAATGATTTTTAAAATATTTATTAATTATATTTAAGGTATTTATAATGCTTTATCAAATTATTTATTTAAATTTTATTTTATTTTAATGTTACCAATGTTGTAAATGAATTATGTTACAGTCATATATTCATGATTTGAAAATATTTTTAAGAAAGGGGGATGCGTGAGACAGCTTGTGAGGTGATTTTTTGGCGATTTGTGGTTTGATGATGGCCAAGATTTTGGATTGCTACTTCGATCCAAGGGATGTCTTTATTCCGCCTTCAAAGCCAGTGGATGCGCATGGTGGGATTTGGTTTCTTATAGATGCGTTGAAGAATGATGGAATGAAGCTAGTGAAGAACCCTAAGAGGAAATCAGATGGATTGGCCTCTCGGAATGAGTTTTTCTCTAATTATTGCCATGATTCAGCCTCTCTCAGCAAATGAATCACCAAAAATGGTTCGATTACTTTCATTGAAGCGAGCCCAATGATTTTGGAAGAGCAGCTTCATGAATGTTCATTCTCTCTTCTGGCCAGATTGTCGGGAACCCGTAGTGATGTTCTAGTTAGGGTTGATGAAGTGCGAGCTCGCTTATCCCAGAGTTGGGGATTTTCTGATTGGAAGTTGATATCAATTGGAAGAGTTATGTTTCACATTGTCTATCCCTCTAAGGAATCGCAAAAATGTGGCATGGAGTTTTGTACCTATAGCGATGAAGCCTGGTTACATCATGGTCCAGCAGTGGGATCCTTTGATGAGCCCTCTTACTATCAAGAACTCATATAGCCAGACTTGGATTCGAATCAGGGGGCTAAACTGGTTTTTCTGGCATCCATCTATCATATGAGAAATTTCATCTGCCATTGGCTATCCCATTAAGGTTGACAAAGAGATCGAGCATCCTAGGTATGGCCATTTTTTCCAAGTCCTTGTTGAGATTTGTTTGGCTAATGTTCTCATTGATATTGTTTTTCTTGTTGCGGGTGAAATTAAGCTAGAGCTCTCCATTCAATATGAATGGATGCCTAACTTTTGTAAATCATGTTTATGCATTGGTCATATCCATTCACAATGTCGTAGGAGTTTAAAATTATACCTCTGTAAATCATTGGGTCACACCTCTGATCAGTGCAAGAAGAAGTTTAATAAGGATGACTCCAAGATAAATGACCCTTCAAAGGTAGCCCCATCTTTTGCTGAGGCTGTTCAGCATGGATTGCCCAAGTCTGATGATGTCTAGCATTCCACTACTGATGCCTCTATGGATACTGATAATTATTTAAGTATGGCCTCATCTGGTATTAAGGTTGGAGCTGAGAAAAAGGCATGGGCTGATATTGCAGAGGAGGAAGGGAATATATCAGAACATGAGGTGGCTATTCAAGAGCTTGTTAATCATGAACTTGACTGTGCTGAAATTTCCCCTATATCTGGTACAGGCAAGCTGAAAATTGTTGATAATGAGGGCTTTTAGTTGGTGATGCACAAAAAGGTGAGAGCTGGAAAAATTTCCCTGGAAAAAGTGCAGATTGATGATGAGGTAAATCTACATTTGTCTCATCAATCTGGAAATTCTCAAGGTGATCCAGGGGTGGCCTATCCACCTGGATCTCTTGCTTGCAAGGTAGTCAATCTGGAAGCAGAAATGGCCTTAGTGAAGCAGGTCACTGAAAAGTCTCATGCCTACTCTCCCTTGGATCAAATGGAGAGTATAGATGCGCATGAGGCAATGGTGGCAGAGAATAAAGAAGAGATACCAATAAAACCAGCTGTCAATTTTTTTCTATGTTAGAAACTATTAATACCCCTGATTTTGATTTGCTGAACCTTGAATGTCTGAAGAATGCAGGTTGTATCAACGCAAGATTCATTCCTGTTGTAGAAGAGGGTGTTGAGGGCTCTATGGAGAAGGATTCGACTGCTCATTTTGATGCTCAAACAGAGCAGGTCACAGAGGTGCAAGGGGATGAACTGCATGAGCAGTATCCTATTGCAGTTCAGGTTATTAATGTAGTTCAAGGGAATGAAGACCACCCCTCTGTACATGAGAATGATCCTCGACAGGATAGGGATCCCCCTCATGAGGATTCAGATTTGAATTGGATGGGTAATGAAGGCATGTAAAGGTGAAGAGGGTGTAATAACATGGGAGGATCCAGGGGCCATTGCCGACCTAGGAAGAGGTAACTCTGTGGTGTGATTTGTATTAGTTTATGTTGTATTTCTATGCATGTAAGCACCCCCTTAATCTGTTGTATCATTACTATCATTTTTTCAAATAAATTTGGGGACTGGGTTTAGAACCCGTTGCTGAACCTTCTCGGTATATTCATGATTTTATATTTTCAAGGTTCTTTTTACTATATCATAAAATCATATTTTCATAAATCAATAACATTTTCTAATCTTTTAGTTATGTTTTTTAAAAAATATAATTTCTAATTCCCCTATTAAAAAATAATGAAACATATATATCGATTTTTTACGTTATATTGATCTTGTAACTTAATTTATATTCAGATAATTTTTATTTCATAAAAATAGTTTCAATTTTTTTTAAAAATAAATTCTTCAAAAAAATATGATGATTTCAGAAATATTGTTTACATTATATTTTACCGTCATTTTAAATTTTTTAAATTGATATTTCGTAATGTTTTTTTCAAGGGAAATATTAAACTTTTGATATATTAGCATGAAAGGAATGTCTTCTTTCTTAATATTCAATATTTATGTGTTTTCATTCTGTAAAAAATATTATTTTCATTTAAAATTACATTATATGTTTAGAAGATTATTATGAATGAAATGGTTATTCAAAATAATTTGTAAATATTTATTTTTTGAAAAAACTATCATATTGGAAATGGTATGTTACTCATGAATGTTTTTAATGATCTTATAAATGTGTTTTCATTACCCAATTACAACAAACATTGATGTCACCTGTGATTCACTTGGGAAATGATTCCATGATTACATCCTTCTTATCATGGAAAAATTAATGATCCTGATATATATATCCAATATGTTGGGTAATAGTGTAGAGTAAATTAGTAATCACGTTTTCCTAAGAGATTATTATAATTTACAATGTCAGTTATTAATATTCATAGATTGATTTTTATATTCATTTAAATATGGGGTCCCTGTTACCATGATGTTTTCTTTATTCTTGAAAAAACATATATTGGATCAACTCCTTAAGGATTATTTTCACATGGATAATGATTTATGAATGATATTACACCTTTATTATATTAATTATTTGTGGAATTCTTCATGTTTTATGATATATGTTTTTATGGGTAAAATTTATATAATACTATTCTTCTGAAAATTTATTATTTCATCATACCCTTATGATAAAATAAAACTCAATAACAAAAATAAATTTGTCCCTTTTTTTATTATTGTGGATTTTTTGTGTTCACCCTTATAATATTTCATTGTTACAAGGATGTGATGAATTTTTTTATGTATGTTATTACTAGGAGTGTTAGATGATATAAATAAATTAGTTGGAGATAATGTACATATTTATAAATTATATTTCTTTTTATCCATGTTGTTATGTAAGAGTTTCTATTAATTCACTAAAACTATAAAAATTAATGGTTTTTTGGTATTTATGCACAAAATTATTTCTGTTTAATGTAATTGGTTTTAAAGGGTAGAAATTGGGGCACATATATCGATATCAAACCTAGAAATAGAATTATTATGATTGAGAAACTGAAATATGTGTCCAAGTTCATGGCTATATTATCTATTGAGATATAGTTGGTATTATCCAAAAAAATACGTAGAGGTTCCCCATTCATACATGGGTAGATCAAAATAATGATGAAGCTACACTTGAGTACCAAATTGGAAAGGATTAAAGGAAATCTCTACATTATGTGATTTTAAAACTAATAAAAATTTTAAACCCAATATCTACATAGGTATAGTAGTACTATTTATTATTTTTAATTCTAATTTTAGACAACTAATAACTATAAATCCACAAGTCATATTTTAAAAAACCTATATAAATATTATTTAACAAGTGTTAAACAAGTTCATTGTTTTTTATGGAGTTAGATATATTGGAGAATGTAGTACCCCCAGTTTCTAGTATATAACCCTTATTTTATGCTTTTCATGTTTTTAAAGTTATGGGTGATGAATGAGAGTGTCATGAGAACATTGAATGAGGTTTTGAGGAAAATGGGAAGTCGCACGGTTTTTCTAAACCGTGCGGCAAACACATGTGAAGTTGGTCTTGGAGGTAGTAGCTCTTTCACGGGTGGCACACAATTTGTTTAACTATGTGTAAAAAACATGCATGGAGTGTTTTCTGAGGTAGTGTCTAACAAATAGTTAGTGCATGGTTTGTCTAACCGTGCGATCAAACAATGTGGCCACTTAAATGAGATCCTTAAAAAGTGTATATCACTCATTTTTGACCCTATGTTCCTGGTTTAAGCTCTTAAGCAACCATAACTCGGGATTACTCTCCCTTAAAGATTGGAGAACATCTCCCAAGCATTTTGGAGGTGATATGAAGGCTTCTCCGGGCGAATAGAATCCGGATTCTTGAGGTATGTGATCGTTCTTTTTCGTTCTTGTTCGGTTTAATAGATCTACTTAGATCTACTTCTCATGTTCTCACAATTTCATAGATCATTGACTGTTATGGGTAGATCATAGTGTTTGGATTCCAAATATGATGAGATTTGGTCTTGGTCTTACTAAGAGAAGAAATCTAAGACATGTTTTTAAGAAGCAACCATGTTTTCTTGTGTGTTCTTCATTCGTTGTGGTTTTCGTCAAAACCATAAAGGTAGGAGGATTTGATCTCAAATCCTCTTGTTAAAATTGATTGGATTAGTTTCAAATTGGGTTATTTAAATGGAATTGATTTTGAATAGAAGAGAATAAATATTATTTTGCGATGATTTATGGTTTTAATGAAATTTTGAAATCTTGGTGAATTGTTGTGCAAGTGATTTGGCTTCTAGAATTTGAAATTTTGATTTTAAATTATGGATTTTCTGAATTTGTAAATGGTCTAATGAAAATTGGGGTTTCAATAAAAAATGTTTTTTATTGAAATTGTTTGAGATTGAAATGACTTTGATGGGAATGGTTTTCAATAAAAAAGGAGTTTTATTGAAATGGTTTTTAATTGAAATTGTTTGGTGTTGAAATGGTATTGATGGAAATGGTTTTAAAAAAAAGATTTTTTATTGAAAGGGTTTTTTGGCATGATTTAGGGGCATATGTGGCATGTGTTCATGTTGCATGTACGAGGCTTGGTTGAAATATGACATTGTGCTCGGTGCCAAAGGTGTAATGGCACATGGTAACTATATGTAAGAGGCTTGGTTGAAATATTACCTTGTGGTCGGTGCCAAAGTTGTAATGGATCATGGGAAACAATAACCTCATGATGACTTGGTAGATTGATGAGAAACTGTTCGTGAGTAGGGAACTATCATAAAGAAGAATTCATGGTTGGTTGCACGGGATGGGAAATGGCTGGGTCTGCCAAATTTAGATGTTTGTAAAATGGTTCTAAAGATTGTTTAGTTATTTTTCTGGAAAAATAACTCACAAGAAAATTGGGTTCTTTGGCATTGAATTCTTTTGGTTATAAGTGGTTTTGGGAAAATTTTTTATATTTAGATATAAACTTCTTTTGGGAAAATGTTTTATATAAACTGTTTTTATATAAAGGTATCTAACTCTTCTATCCTAGTGGTGTGAGTTGGGAAGTCATTCGGGAAACCAACTGAGTTTTGTACTCACCCATGTGTTGGCACTTTGGTTCTTTTTCATACGTCAAGTTCCTGGATACAGCTAAAGGTAATGTATCTTATTGTATGTGGCACATGGTGTTGCTAGGGAGATGTTGTGGAGCTTAGAGCTTGTGGAGCACGGAGTCATGGTGTCTTTTTATTGTCCTAAGTTATTCAACCACTGTGTACTTTTATGCTTGGTTAGTCTTCCGCTATTGTGTACATGATGTGGTTTGACATAAATGAAGTTGTTTAGTTGTCAATCATTTTTTCATGAATCATATGGTGAATGTTTGGTTATGCTTGGTTGGTTTTTGGGTTACTTATAAAAGGGTAAATCATAGACTAACTTTTATTTGAAACCCTTTGACATTTATTAACAACCTTTGGCGCCTTGGGGATGTCGCATAAGGCCTAGTAATGACCCATTGTACTCTCAAGCAACTGATAATTGGAGGGTCATTACAAATGTTATCAACCTGCTCAGTCCCTACCTAACAAGTAGTCATCAGTATTCCTAGACTTGGAGTTGAAATTCCATTTTTTCTATTACTTGGGTAAAAATCATAGTCAAGAGTATGATTCTCAGAACATGAAATGTATAGCATAAAAGGATATAGCTAACCCGTATATGTTGAACTTCATGTTACCAGGGTGTTGGGTACATAAGTGTTTTAAATACACTTCTAGAATGTTGAAAATCTCATTGTCATGGGTTTAGCCAATGAGATAAGCATGACATGCATTGTATAAGAATGAATTCCCACTACAATTGAATATCTCACTGTGAAGAAAGAGTTATGATTTTCTTCAAGGTGTAATTTTTTTAAAATAAATCATACAGAAATTGTTTTAAGTGAATGATTTTGAAAACATGATATTTGGTTTATTTTGAAAATGGGTTGATTTTCAAAAAGCATGTTGAATGTTTTCAAAAATATTTAAACATGGAAAAAGGATGTTTTGGAAAAAAAATCTATTACAGTTGATTTGATAGAATTTTAAATTCTAATCCATCATTTGCAAGAGACTGAGATTGACAGAGGATGTTGTTTGTTTATAAAAGGGCACCCGGTAGGCGTCATCAAACCAACCTGATGAAGCTTTGGAGAATGTGGTTGCACCTGAACCACGGGTGGACCAATTCAGAGTATTGTTCAGGATTTTCATGATATGTATACGAGGAACCAGAGGAATGAACCATGGCATGTATATCATACAATCCATTTCATGAAGCAGAATCCAGCAAACAATCAGGGTGATGTTGAACATGAAAAGGCTGAGGTGTTGCTAAGTAGGATTAATCGTATATTCAATTTAATCGGCACACCATCAGAACTCAAGGACATGTTGGCGACATGTATTCTTGATGATCTTGCATGTCAATGGTGGGATTTAGAAGTGAAAGCTTAATTGGATGAAGGAATTATATGGGAGGATTTTCAATAATTGTTCAACAAACTATTCTATCCTTACATGTTCAAAATCTAGAAAACAGCAGACTTCATCATCTTGAAGCAGGAGAGACTCTCAGTCACAATGTATGTGACTAAGTTCATGAATTTAGTTCATTTTTCACCATAGGTTGCAGAAAGTGCATCCTTGAAGGAACGCCTCTTCAGAATCAGGGCAAAGGCAGGAGATTCGATTGATGATTGTGGTGCTTTGTATTACAGATTATACAGAAATAGTGAACAGAGCGACTGTCGTTGAGCATGATATCTCAAAATCTATAGGAGGTGGAATGATGATACCTATAGGAAACCGTGGGAACTCTACCAATGAGAAAAAGAAAAAAAGGGACACATATTTCCACTGTGCAAGTGGAAATCAGAACCAGATAGCAATATTAGTGAACATTCCTCCACAACCACATAGAAAAGAAGGTTGTTTTCAATGTGGTTTGCAATACCACATAAAGCGGGACTGTCTGCCACAACCACGAGCATGTCACAATTTCTAGAAAATTTGGTATATATACTTCTATTACAGGAATGCTCTGTGGTTGAGTTTGCATGACAATTCACAGGCATCGGTTGCATCGTATGCTTTGAAAGGACGAGGACAACAGAGTCAATATCTTCAGCACAATAGAGCTAGCCATGGTGATTTTCTAAATACCATGACTTCCCAACCAGGGCAACCACAACAAGGAAATAAGGAGAATAGTATAGTGAAGAAGCAATTGAATGGATTTTAGAAGATGATATTCTATGACCAGGATGGACCATCTACAGTAAGAGGTACGATACTTTTTAATTCTACCTTTGTGAAAGTGTTTTTTGATATTGGTGCTTCACATTCCTTCATTGCTTCTCGTGTTGTTGACTGGCTATGTATAAAACTTGAAATGATTCCTTCTGTTATGAAACTGAAAACTTCCCTTTGTTAAAGTGAATTTCAAGACATTATGTGTAGAGAAAGTGCTACAACTATTGATGGAGATGAGTTAAAATGGGTCTTATCAATGTTGGAGATGGATGTATTTTATGTAATCCTAGGTATCGATTGCCTGATAATGTTTAAGGCTCACATTGACTATTATAGGAGAACAGTTAGTTTCACGACTGAGGATGGAATCGAGAATCTCTTTAGAGGAGAGAGGATTTTAATGAATGTTGGAAAGAGCATGTTGGCACCAATGGTCGTAACGATCTCTTACCAATTAGAATCATTGAATTTGGCATCAATGGAAGAGACTGAGGAACATAGTTTTCCAGCTGTTGTGGATCAATTTTATGATGTCATTCCCACAACATATCAGGGTTACCACCTCTAAGGGATGTGGAGTTTATGAATGATCTCCTTCAAAGGTCCAGTCCCATTTCCCTTCCATCTTATAGTATGGCACTAACAGAGTTGCGCGAAATGAAAGCGCGGTTAGAGGTACTGGAAAGCAAAGGGTTTATTCAACCAAGTACGTCTTAATGGGCATCACCAGTTTTGTTTGTGAAAAAAAATATTTAACTCTTCGGTTTTGTATTGATTATCATAATGTAACACCCCAAGCTTCCATGGTACGCTTCTCTTTCAATAATTCAATAGCTTGCATTGTACGCAAGTTCGAGATTCTAACACACCGTGTCCAATTAAAGTATCCATTATGAATATAAATACCCACATTTTGAAATTATATATATTTTATATTTCAAAATGGATTTCCTCTTTGTATTTGGATTATCGCAATTATCCTATGTTGAATTTTTTGTAATTTTCTGAGATCTTCCAATTTACTATGAATAGAAAAAATACATAAAAACAACTTTTTTAATAAAAATAATTTATAGTGATAAATTATAAAATTGAGTGGTTTTAAAGAATAATATATATATATATATATATATACCATTTTATCCAATGGTGGTCATTATAATTAATCACACTTTGAAATTGGACATAAACAATTGTCAATCTTTTGATATATATTGTTTCTTAAAAACACGCTATTTGTTGTGACATCGAGAATTAATTATTAAATTAATTAATTCACCTTATATGTTTTGAATTTTGTTTAATAGACATCATTTTTGAATTAGTAATATCAAATATATATTAGGGGGAATTTTTGGTATTTTTCATAAAAACATCAATTTTGATGAATTGTGAAACCACTATGTGGTAGTTAAAAAAATAATTTTTTGTTTAAATAAAAATTTACCACTTCTGTGAATTGAATTTCAAAAAACTAACATACATGGTTGTCATTAGTAAGTTAAATGTGGTTCAATGGTATGAAAATAATTTTTGTTGAATAGTAACTTTTATGTTTTATTAATCGCGATTAAAGGTAATTACTATAATTTAAGGAAAATATAATGTTATAATAATATGAAATTACCTTTACACTTGTCCTACCATTATTGGATGAGTCATGGCCGACCAAGACAAATATGGGACAACTTGGGAACCCAATGGAGCCACTTGGGTAAGAAAAGGACATAAATAACTTTTTATTTAAAGTAAAAATTAAAATTGTCACAAACATGTGTTGTTTTACTAAAACAATTATTACATGGGGATATATAATTTAACTTTTCAACTATAAATATTCATTGGAAATCTAAAATAATTTCCTACATAATGGTAATTTTTTTATAATTTTTAGATATTAAATAAATAAATTTATTTATGACACCATGATGATGCAGCGATTACCTCAATAATTAATGATTTAAATAAAATTAAAAGATAATGTAAAATCTAAGACTCAAACATGTCAAAAACCAATTTTATGAGTATATTTCGAACCCTTATCACCTTATCCAAGATATATATCATTTTTGGACCTTTAAAATCCGAAAATCATTTCATAATAATGTAACATTTCATGACTTTCCAAGAGTGCCCCACCTCTCCTCTAATAAAAGGCCCCCACCTCTACCACCTTATCCACACCTCTCAATCCATTTTTATCGGAAAAACTTGGCCCCAATACACTCTAAAATTCCATTTATTACTCTTAGAAGCCTCACTTTGGGCAGAATTCATCTCAAAGAATCTTTTGGCTCAAATCAAAAGGAGTTACCTGATTTTAAGGTAATGCCTTCCCTTATGTTCATTTGTTTTATGTTTCTTCTCGAACCTCTTAAACTATTTTTATTCATTTATTTCGTAAAAAAATATTATCTTCAATATACTAGGATTTTTTATGAGATTTATTTTATTTAAACTTACACACACATTCGTCTAATGGTTAAAGAACATACTATTTCTGTGGGTGTCTAATTACTACCTCATTAAACGATGATTGTTCAATTTTCTTTAAACACCTCTCATGGTGGCCATAATGATGTAACTATATTTATATATTATATAAATATTTTGTTTATGTTTTCCATATGATTCTGTATTTTTCATTTATGGCATACCTTTATGATTTCCATTATGGGTAAATGCAATAATTTCATATTAGGAAGTGTGGACTATCACCCCCTCAAATTGATTTGAATCGTTAATGACATATGTGGGATGTATAAATGATATATTAAATGATATTATATATTATATTATGCTGTAATTATAATATACCTTTATATCATTATGATTTCATTCCATTAAATATGAAATAGAAATGAAAGTAGTGTTCATGCGTACCTACGGCTTACCGTCTCCATGAACAGTGCATTTCATTTCTTACCTCTAAATGTTATGTAATATTATAAATGAATGTATCTACTATATATATATATGATATATATGATATATAAATAATGAATATAATTATGGAGATAATGTATATTTTACCACATGAAAAACTTGTAATTATAAGAAGTTTATTGTTGACTCTAGTACCAAAGATCGACAAAACGACCGTTATTAACTTAAATGACTACATAATTTTCATAACATGGTAATATGTGATCTAAAAGGCATAATGAACTTGACAAAGTTTCTTAAGAAATTATATATGAACTCTGGTTTATTATTCTGGAGATTAAATAACGATCGAGTCAAGTCAGACACGAGGTAAGGGACTTCGTCTCAATCTCCTTTCATTGAGGCATATTTAGTTTTTTACACAACATTATTATATATGGTGTATAAAACCTTTTGAAATTTAATTTTATTCAAAATGAATCTTTTTATATGAAGTGTTTTTACTAAACTACAAAATGAATGTTTTTTCTTACATGTGCGGCGACAATGACTTCACCGTCGCCGTGGCCATTATTTGAGTTTTGGCTTCCTATAAAAGCCATAACTTTTTTAAATGAAAAAGAAATACCATGTTTTACTTTTCTTTTATTTTGATATTGAAAATGGTTTTGATAATGTTTCATTATCAATGTGTTGTATTGATATCCTGTGATTGAAATGTGGAAATGTTATGTTTCCTTTATGCTTGATTTATGTGATACAATTATGTTATGGTTTATTATATGTTTAAACCTATTCATATGAGGAATGCATTGGACTTAATAAGTGACGGGTGGAGCCCGCTATAGCTCCTAGATTCATCGGTAGGTGTCATGAGACAAACTAGTGTCTTGGCACGAGGCTTTGAAAAAATCTTATTAGTGGTTTTGGAACGAGGCCTTGAAAAAATCGTATTAGTGGTCTTGGCACAAGGCCTTGGCTACGTGGTTATGATAGTCTGGCATTATGCATTCCATCATTATGAAAGTGATTATTGATATTGTTGTGATTATTCGACTAGTAGAATATCCATGTAAATAAGTAATTGGAATTATTTTATTTTATTTTTTCCATATTATGATGATGTTCAAGTATAAAAGTCATTTGTTTTAGTTATACACTGCCTTAAATTCTTATGTTTATTTATGAAAGTTTCCGTTGTATTGTTATCCTTAATGAGCTGCTGAGCTCACCCCTTTCTATGTTTTATTTTCCCAGGATGTGAAGAAATATTTTTTGACTGACCTACAGGGATAGTGTGAAGGGGATAGGAGTGTGGACTATGGATACTATGTTATTGTGATTTTTCGCTTAATTATGTAATGTAACATTTATGAATGTATCTAGTGATACCAAGGCTATTAAACTAATCGGTCTTTAGAGACATTATCTTTTGTGATATTGAAAATGTTACGTAATAATGCACTAACTTTGGGTAACTGGGGTCGAGGCGTTACAGTTGGTATCAAAGGCGTTTTGGTACTAACCATGGAAGCTAGATTTAGTTAAACTCTGATTAGAGCACATAGCCCTAAGATAGACATTGAGGAATAGTATATAAGAACTTCCTAGAATTTTGGTATTATAGAGATTTTGTGACTTTTCTGTGCAATACATCCTTGTCTAGATATGAGCAGGTAGAGGTGGCTCTGGAAAAGATGTACCTTGGGGTCAAACCCGTAAACACCGCTTTGAGCTAGACTCGAACGGGAACCGGTGCACAACAACATGCCTTGATGCACTCTTGGTTATAACACTCTCGGGGGATATGAATAGGATAATTCATGATTTATTTACAATCCATTATGAAGGGTTTATGAGTATATACTTCCTCAAAGAAAACATTTTTTTATCATTATGGATTATATCCATAAAACATTCAATTTACGTAAGTATTTTACAAGATTGGAATTATTCATTGCAATTCATAAACTAACCATGTTTATTCCATTGTATAGAAATGGCACCCAATAGAAGGAATGTGAACTTAAACAATATGTATGATCCAAAGAGTAAGAAGGATCATATGTTTCATAGTATTAAGTCAACATTTAGAAGGGAAATAATCTCCCATGTGTTCTCAACATATGAAGAAATAATATCATGTGTTAATAAGATAAGTAAAGAATTATCTGAGTCTTATGGATTTCACGGGAAGCAAGATAAGAAAAGGATAGAAGAGAGAGTGATGGATAAAGGGACAAGGATAAAGAAGAATTTTCCAATATGTGATAACTGTGGGACAAAACACCTTGGAACTTGACTGAAGGAAATGGGAGTTTTTTATAAGTATGGAGAAAAAGTACACCAAGTGCGTGACGACAAGGGTAAGAAAAAGGTTTCAAATGTACAATCCTTCATCTGCAAGAAGTCGGGACACTACACAAACCAATGTCCAAATCATCAAAGTATGCCTGAAATGATGTTTTTGGATTATAATAATGTTATGATACTAACACAGATGAGGAGGAATGATTAGAGTTCTTATTTTTTTTGTTAAATAATTATGTCATTTGAGTTTTGTACCAATGATATACTGGTTATAATAATTATGGAGTATATAATTATTATACTGTCGTACTATTTCATCAAGGACTTGAGATTGTGTGGAACCAAGAAAAGTGACTCAATAAAAGGATAATTTTTTGGAAAATATATGGTTGAGAGAAAGATAAACCATAAAATGGTTCTGATACCGATATAGTGATTTTTTAATAATAAATTATTGATTTGGATAAATTATATTGGATATTCTTGACTTCCTTGAAACTAATTAATGATTTGTATACATTTTTTGGATAGAAGTAGTATATCTAGTATTATATATGGAATAAGGGATCATGAATGTAATCAATAAGGATTTATGATAATTTAGGATGTTGCAATGTTTTAAAAGAATACATGATGAAGGTGTTCACATGTTATTACGCGGCAAAAAGGATCTTCATTATGTTTACCATCCTTATAAAATCTGGACTGTGAGTTTGGACATAAGTATTTTGGATAACAATAAAGGTTGGAATGGATTAAGTTGAACTTTGGATAGTATGGATTAAGGATATAAAATTTCTTAATATTATTTATGTTATATTATAATACTCTAGTTTTAGAAAAATGACAACCAGGATATTGGGTGATAACCCATCACGTCGGACAAAGCTGCAGGAATCGAACCCACAACCATAGTGTGACATGCATTTATTACCTACCACTAGCCTACAATATGTCCCTAGTTATTACAAAATCGTTTTCCTAATCTAAATGGTATGTGTTAATATTTTTTACCTTATACGATTAGAAAAAATATAATATTTTTGAGTTTTATTATCTTTTTGAGTGAAAGATGGGTTTGTGGTTAAAATTTATAAATGAATGAAAGTCAACATGACAAGTATGTAAATTTCCTTACGTTCTTAGTATATCTCATAAATAAATTCCTCAACATTATGAAAGGTATCTTAAAACAAAAATGTTGTCGGTTAACTTTTCCTACTGGGGAATCAATGATAATTTATCCAATAACAAGTTTGTGATTTTCTTGTAGTTAACTTTCTCCTAATCTTGTTTTCTACAACTCTCCATCAGACCTTGAGGGTTTGATTCTCCTCAATATACATGTTTTCATAGAATCCTTGTATGGGCTATCTCTGGTGACCTTTGTACATTGTCTTTCTTTCTTTTAAAGATATATTTTTTATTAACCCTATTTCTGATGTTGGTTTTCAAAAAAGGGATTTTCTATTTTAAAAAATTTATTTTCAATGAAAATTTTCAAATTTCGAGGACGCAATTTATTGAGGGAGGGTAGAATGTAACACCCCAATCTTCCATGGTACACTTCTCATTCAATAATTCAATAGCTTGCATTGTACGCATGTTTGAGATTCTAACACACCGCGACCAATCAAAGTAGTCGTTATGAATAGTAATACCATCTTTTTGAAATTATATAAATTTAATATTTCAAAATGGACTTCATTTTTGTATTAAGAATATCGAAATTATCCTAAGTTTAATTTTTTGTAATTTTCTAAGAACTTCCAATTTTCTATGAATAGAATAAATAAATAAAAACAGTTTTTTTAGTCAAAATAATTTGTCGTGATAAATTACACTATTGAGTGGTTTTAAAGTATAATTTGAATATATTTTTACTATTTTATCCAATGGTGTTCATTAGAATTAATCTCACTTGGAAATTAGACATACATAATTGTCAATCTTTTGATATATACGGTTTCTTAAAAACACGCTATTTGTTGTGACATCATGAATTAATTATTAAATTAATTAATTCAACTTATATGTTTTTAATTTTTTAAAATAGACATCATTTTTGAATTAGGAATATCAAATATATCTTAGGGTGAATTTTTGGTATTTTTTCTGAAAAAACATCAATTTTTTATGAATACAGAAACCACTAATGGTACTTAAAAAAAATTCGTTTAAATGAATAATTACCACATCTGTGAATCGAATTTCAAAAATATGACATACATGGTTTTCATTGGTAAGTAAAATGTGGTTTAATGGTATTAAAATAATTTTGGTGAATAGTAACTTTTAAGTTTTATTAATCGCAATTAAAGTCAATTAGTATAATTTAAGGTAAATAGAATGTTATAATAATATTAAATTACCTTCAACCTTGACCTAGCCTTATTGGATGAGTCATGGATGATGAAGAAAATCCATGGGTCAACTTGGGCACCCCATGGTGCCACTATGGTACGAAAATGACATTAATAACTTTTTAGTTAAAGTAAACATAAAATTGTCACAAACATGTGTTGTTTTACTAAAACAATTATTACATGGGGTTATATAAGTTAAATTTTATACTATAAATATTCATTGGAAAGATAAAAATATTTCCTAGATCATGGTAATTTTTTTATAATTTTTAGTCATCAAATAAATATATTTATTTATGACACCATGATGATGTAGTGAGTACCTCATTAATTAATGATTTAAATAAAATGAAAAGATAATGAAAAATATAAGACTTAAACATGTAATAAACCTATTGGATGTGTATATTTCTAACCCTTATCACCTTATCCTCTAAATATATCATTTTGGGACCTTCTAAATCCCAAAATCATTTCATAATAATGTAACATTTCATGACATTCCAATAGTTCCCCTTCTCTCCTATAATAAAAGCCCCCCACCTCTACATCCATACCCACACCTCTCAAGCAATTTGGCTCGGCCAAAATATAAAACAATACTCTCTAAAAATCCATATATTACTCCTAGAAGCCTCAATTTGGGCAGAAGTCTTCCCAAGTAAGCCTTTGGATCAAATCAAAAAAAATTACCCGATTTATGTTAATGTCTTCCCTTGAATTCTTTTGTTTTATTTTGCATTTCCAGTCCATTAAACACTTTTTATTCCTTTATTTTGTAACAAAACCAGTATTTTCAATATACTAGGATGTTTTTATGAGAATGATTTGATTTACACTTACAGACACCTTCGTCTAATGGTCAAAGAACATACTGTTTCTGTGGGTGGCGAATTACTGCCTCAATAAACGATGATTGTTCAATATTCTCTTTACACATCTCATGGTGGACATTAAGTTGTCACTATATTTATATATGATATATATTAGGTTTATTATTCCGTTATTCTTATATATTTTTCATTTATGGCATTCCATTATGATTTCCATTATGGGTAATCGCAATAATTTCATATTAGGATGTGTGGACTACCGCCCCCTCAAAGTGATTTGAATCATTAATGCCATATGTGGGATGTATAAAGGATGGATTAAATGATATTATATATGATATTATACTGGAATTGTAATATACCTTTATATCATTATGATTTCACTTCATTAAATATGAAATATAATTGAAAGTAGCGTTCATGCGTATGTACGGCTTGCCGTCTCCATGAACAATGCATTTCATTTCTTACCTATAAATGTTATGTAATATTATAAATGTATGTATCTACTGAATATATATGATATATATGATATATAAATCATGAATATTATTATTTAGATAATGGATATTTTACCACATGAACAACTTTTAATTATAAAGAGTTTAAAGTAGACTCAAGTACTAAAGATCGACAAAACGACTGTTATTAACTTAAATGGCTACATAATTTTCATAATAGGGTAATAAGTGATATGAAAGGGATAATGAACTTGAAAAATGTTCTTAGGTAATTAGAGATTAACTCTAGTTTATTATTCAGTAGATTAATGAACGATCGAGTCAAGTTAGACACGAGGTAAGGGACATCGTCTCAATCTCCTTTCATTGAGGCATATTTTGTTTTCTACACAACTTTATTTTACAGTGTATAAACCCCATTTACTTTTACTTTTATTCAAAATTAATCTTTTTATAATAAGTGTTTTTACTAAATGAAAAATTGAATGTTTTGTCTTACGTATGCGGCGACAATGACTTTTCTGCCACCGTGACCATTATTTGAGTTTTGGCTTCCTCTACAAACCATAAATTGTTTTAAATGAAAAATAAATATCATTTTTTACTTTTCTTTTATGTTGGAATTGAAAATTGTTTTTTATAATATTTTTATTATATCAATGTGTTTTATTAATATCTTTTGATTGAAATGTGGAAATCTTATGTTTCCTTTATGAATTTTCATGTGATACGATTATGTTATGGTTTATGATATGTTTAAACCTATTCATATGAAGAATGAATTGGACTTAATAAGTGACGGGTGGAGCCCGGTATAGATCCTGGATGCATCGGTTGGTCTCATGAGACAACCTAGTGTCTTGGCACGGGGCCTTGACAAAATCTTATTAGTGGTCTTGGCACGAGGCCTTGGATACGTGTTTATGATAGTATGGTATTATGCATTCCATCATTATGAAAGTGGCTATTGATATTGAATGTGATTATTGAACTAGTATAATATCCATGTGAATAATTAAATGGAATTATTTCTTTTTATTTTCTCCATATTATGCTGAATTTCAAGTTTAAAAGGCTTTTGTTTTAGTTATACATTGCCTTAAATATTTATGTTTATTTATGAAAGTTTCCACTGTATTGTTGTCCTTATTGAGCATCTAAGCTCACCCCTTTCTATGTTTTATTTTCCCAGGATGTGATGAAATATTTTATGACTAACCTATAGGGATAGTCTGAAGGGGATAGGATTGTGGACTATGGAGACTATGTTATTGTGATTTTTCACTTTATTGTGTAATGTAACATTTATGAATGTATCTAAGATTCCAAGGCTACTAAACTAATCTGTCTTTCGATACATGATCTTTTGTGATCATGCCAATGTTATGTAATAATGCACCGACTCTTGGTAACTAGGGTCAGGGCGTTACACATAAGATTAGCAAGGTTATGATAAAAAATAGATACCCACTTCCACGCATTAATGATGCATTCGTCCAAATAAGTGGGGATCAATGGTCCTCCAAGATGGACTTGTGATCAGGATATCGCCAATTGCGAGTTAGGAAGGAGGATATTCCAAAGACTGCTTTTAGAAGTAGATATGTCCATTACGAATATGTAGTCATTATTTTCGGTCTAACAAATGCACCAGCAGTCTTCATGGAATTGATGAATCAGATATTTCAACAATATCTGGATTCTATTGTTGTGGTCTTTGTGGATGAGATTTTGGTCTATTCATTGACAAGGGCTAATCATGAGGTACATCTGGATATAGTGTTACAAATCTTGAGAGATCATCGCATGTATTCCAAATTATCAAACTGTGATTTTTGGATATAGAAAGTACATTTCCTTGGCCATGAAATTTTTGAGAAAGGCATTTCTGTTGATCCAGAAATAATTGAAGCCGTTATCTATTGGAAACCAGTGAAGAATGTGTTCGAGGTATGTAGTTTTATTGGTCTAGCTAGTTACTACTGACTCTTTATACGTTGTTTATCAGGACTAGCTTTACCAATGATAGCTCAGACAAAGTAAAATGCTCCATTCTTATGGATAAAAGAGTGTGATATGTCTTTCCAGGAACTGAAAGTTCAGCTTAAATCAGAACCTATCATGATTTTACTAGAATCATGTATGTGGTGTATTGTGATGCTTCAGGATCTAGGTTGGGTTTTGTTCTCAAGAAAGGATACCATGTGGTTGCTCATGGTTCAAGGAAATTGAGGGCGTAAGAGAAGAATTACCCAAAACATGATTTGGAGTTAGCAGCAGTCATCCATGCTTTGAAACCTTGGAGACATTATCTCTTTGGTGAGAAATTTACTATGTTTACGAATCACAAAAGTTTGAAACACATTTTCTCACAGTGAGATTTGAATCTGAGGAAAATGAGGTGAATGGAGTATCTCTAATTGTTTGAATTTCACTTGATGTACACACCCGAGTAAAGAAATTAGGTGGAAGATGCATTGAGTATAAAGTCATATACTTAGTTTATGAAAGATACATCAGATGAATGGCAGTTGACGTCGGTCTTAGCCGAATGCACATGGAATGTGAAGAACGAGGTAATGTTACAGTTTTCTTTTCAGTTACACTTGTTCCTAATATAGTAAATATAATCAAATAACCACAAGCATCTGATGCAAAATGTTTGGTTGTACGTTCAAAACTCAATGGTGGGGAGACCATTGAGGGATGGATACATGATGGTGGTTCAGTTTTGTGTTTCATAGATCAGATGGTAGTACCAATGGTTTTTCAAGATCAACATCTTCATGCTTAAAACCATTCAATAAGGGATGTACATCCATGTACACAGATGACTTATAAGGCGTTGAAGGAGCAGTTTTGGTGGAACGATATGAAAATGAAGGTGGACGTGTTTTTCTTGCGGTTCTTAACTTGTTAGTATGATGAAGTAGAGCATCAGAGCCATGCTGGTATGTTACAATATATTTCCATCCCAGAGTGGAAATGGGATCAGATGGCGATGGATTTTTTTACAGTTCTTCCTTGTATAGTTCGGAAACATGATTCCATTTGGGTGATAGTGGATCGTCTAACCAAGTCGGCCCATTTCATCCCTATTCATGAAACTCATACGGTGGAGGATCTTGAAAATATCTATATTTGAGAAGTGGTAAAGAGGCATCGTGTACCAATTTCTAGAGTCTCAAATAGAGATCTAAGTTTCACATATTGTTTGTGGAAATCATTACAACAAGCCCTTGGAACTCAGTTGACTATGAGCACGGCGTATCATCCTCAGACTGATGGGAAATCCGAGCGCATGATACAATCATTGGAACACATGTTGCGGGATTGTGTAATAGGTTTTGTTGGCTAATGGGAGGAGCATATATCCTTAGTGTAATTCTCATACAATAATAGCTATCAATCTTCAATAAGCACGGCTCTGTTTGAAGCATTGTATGGGCGTCCTTATCGTTCTCTAGAATGCTGGGTGGAAAAGGGTGAAACTTAAAAATCCAGGCCAAGCCTTGTCAATGAAAGAATAGATAAGATACAATTGATTAGAAAAATGATGGAGACAAATCAAAGTCATCATAAATATTATGTATATCATCATTGAAGTCTGTTTTCATTCATTTTGGGTGATTATGTCTTCTTGCGGATCTCAACAAGGCTTGGACATCGTCGTTTTGGGAAGCATGGAAAGTTATCTCCTAGATACATAGGCCCTTTTGAGATATTTGGAACTGTTTGGAGAGGTGAAATATCAGTTTCCATTACCTCCATGGTTTACTTCGGTGTATAATGTGTTCCTTGTATCTTAGTTGAAAAAGTATCATCCTGATCATGACCATTTAATCAGATGGGATAACATTGACCTAGAGACGGATGCTTCGTTGATACATCTCTCGGTATAGATTGTCTATTATCAAGGGAAAGTCTTTCATGGAAAAATAATTGGTCTACTGCGGGTTTTATGGCTGCATTTTCATATTCAAGAAGAGACTTGGGAATGTGAAAAGGAAATGAAAGAGAAGTGGTAAAATCTCTTTCATTTGGGTGAAGGTTTTCTAGATTCCTAGGACATAAATACCAGTGGTGGGGAGAATGTAGTACCCCTGATTTCCGAATGTAACCCTTATTTTATGAATTTCATTGTTTTAAAGTTAAGGGTGATGAATGGGAGAGTCGAGAGAACATTTAATGATGTTTTGAGGCAAAGAGAAATTCTCACGGATGGCACAAGGTTTGTCTAAACCGTGTGCTAAAACCGTCTGTAGTTGGTCTTGGAGGAAGTAGCTTCCACATGGGTGGTGCACGGGTTTTCTAACCATGTGGTCATACCATTCATGGAGGGTCTTCCAATGTAGTGTCCAATTCATGGTTAGCACACGGTTTGTCTAACCATGCGAGAAAATCATGCAGCCACTTAAATTAGATCCTTAAAAAGTGGATTTCAATTGTTTTGGCCCCTAAGTGCCTAATTTAAGCCTCTAAGTGTCCATAACTCAGGATTACCCCCCCTTTAAGGTTGGTAATCCTCTCCCAAGTGTTTTGGAGGTGATTCTAAGGCTTCTCTTCGTGAATCGAAGCCGTATTTTTAAGGTATGTGATCGTTCTTCTTCTTTCTTGTTCGGTTTCATAGATCTACTGAGATATCCTTCTCCTCTTCAATTGGTTTCTTATATCTATGCTTGTTATGGTTAGATCAAAGTTTTTGGATTCCAAATATGATGAGATTTGATTTTTTATTTCTAGGAGATGAGATCTAAGGCGGGTTTTTGAAGAAGCAACCCAGTTTTCTTGTGCGTTCTTCGTTCGTTGTGGTTTTCGTCAAAACCCTTAAGGTAGGAGCCTTTGCTCTCAACTCCTCTTGTTAGAATTTATTGTCATAGTTTCAAATTGTGATATTTGAATGTAATTTATTGTGAAATGCATAAAATAAATCTTTTTTAGTGATGATTTATTGTTTGAGTCAAATTGTGAAATCTTGGTGAATTGTTGTGCAATTGATTTGGCTTATTGAATTTAAAATTATGATTTAAAATTATGGATTTATTGAATTTTTAAATGTTCTGATGAAAAATTGGTTTTCAATAAAAAGTCTGTTTTATTGAAATGGTTTGAGATTGAAATGACACTGATGGAATTGGTTTTCAATAAAAAGTGAGTTTTATTTAAATGGTTTGGAACTGAAATTGTTTGGAGTTGAAATGGTTTTGCAGGAAATGGTTTTCAATTAAAAGGTTCATTTATTAAAAGGGTGTTTTGGCATGATTGATGGGCATATGTGGTGTGTTTTCATGTTGCATGTACGAGGCTTGGTTGATATATGACCTTGTTCTTGGTTCCAATAGTCTAATGGCACATGGTAACTATATGTATGAGGCTTGGTTGAAATATGTACTTGTTCAATGTTCCAAAGGTGTAATGGCAGATTGGAAACAATAACCTTGTGAATACTTGGTAGATCAACGAGAAACTGCCCATGAGTATAGAACTGTCATAACAAAACATTCATGGTTGGGTGTAAGGGTTAGGAAATGGTTGGGTATGCTAAAATGAGATGTTTGTAAAATGGTTCTAAATCTTTTTTTGTTATTTTTTAAGAAAAATAACTTGCTGGAAAAATATATTCTTTTTGATTGAATGCTTTTGGTTATAAGTGGTTTTGGGAAACATTTTTATATTTAGTTATAAACTACTTTTAGAAGAATGTTTTATATAATTTTTTTTAATATAATGGTTGATAACTCTTCCATCCTACAGGAGTGAGTATGGAAGTCATTGGGGAAACCAACATAGTTTTATACTCAACCCTACGTTGGCACATTGGATCTTTTGAAGATTTCATGTTTCGGGATACAGGTAAATGTAAGGAATCTTCTTGTTAGTGGCTCATGGTGATGCTTGGGAGATGTTGTGGAGCTTAGATCTTGTGGAGCACAAAGTCATGATGTCTTTTGAGAGTCCTGGTTTGTTCATCCTCTATATACTTTGATGCCTGGTTTGGACTTATTCTATTGTGTACTTGATTTGATTTGACATAAATGAAGTAGTATAGTAGTCATTCATTTTTTCAGGAATCATATAGTGAATTTTTGGTTATGCTTGGTTGGTTTTTGGGTTATTTATTAATGTGTATGTTGTCCCCCGACATGTATTTGTATCCCTTCGGCATTTATTGCATGCCTTTAGTGTCATGGGTATTCTATTTAAGTAATAGTAATGACTCGTTTTACTCTCAATCTAATGAGAATTGGCGGGTCATTACAGAGAATTTATCCATGGAATTATTTTTTTGAGGGACAATGAAATCATTATAAAAAATTATTGGATGATGAATGAAATGAAACATTAGTTGAAAAGGAAGAAGAGTTTTCTTTAATAATCCATTATTATTACATTATATGCTACATGTAATTAGAATGATATTAAATTATTTTTGATGTATTCTGATAATTTTGTGTAATTTTTTGGATTTATTTGTGAACTAAATTTAAATGATTAAGATAGAATAAAAATTATGTGCACATGTTTTTAAGTCAATTAAATATATTTGGGAGTTTCTGCTCCAGATCTAGTCTTCCAAAAATTGGAAAAGGTATTTATCCTACAAAAATAAGAAAATTCTTCAGGGTTATGGTGATTTGGGAAAAAATAAGTCATTTAATTTAAATAGATTATGTTTGAGAGTAATGGTAATTTAATGATTCATACTAAAGTCACCTATATGATATTTTGAATCCTATGTGACATTTTTGTTTAGTAAATTTTCATAAGTGGAAAAATTTTATTGAAAAAATTAAATGATTGGAAATACAATATTTAATATATATTGTATATGTTTGATATATGAAAAAAGATAAAAATCATATAGTGAAACAGATTTAATACAATGTATGACATTTAAAGTGATGTTATTTTACAACAGAAATGTCATATGATGATTGATATTTCAAAAATAAATATGATATTTCATATTAATGTTATAATATATTAGTCTTTTAAATCTTATATTACAACCTCCTTTAAAATTTGTGAGATTATAGTATTTTCCTATCATATTTATAAATTATCAGTACATTACATGATAAATGTTAATTGATATTAAGTGGGTATTCAAATAGAGAAAATTTCAAATTTTTTTTAAAAAAACTTAAATAATTATATACTAGTTAACATACCAAATTAAAATTACATAAACACCTGATATTTTTTATTAAAACCTAAATTTATCAAATTTTTAGGAATAGTGAATATAATTTCACATAAATTCCTTACATGAACATCAAATATCAATAATTTTTTAGTAATATTGAAAGAGATGATTAATGATGGATTTTTTTTGAGTTAATGAATTTTTAAAGTCTCATGACGAGATTTATATATTATACCATTTGAATCTCTCATGAAATGAAAGAAGGTTCCACACTGCAAGATAATTTATTGCATGAAATTCATATATTTGGGATGACTGAACTGTGAATATTATAGAATTTTTTTGGGTAAAATATGACATTGATATATCATATTGAATAATAAATTAATAATTTATTCAGTCATGTGAAGTGAAATTGTTGTGGATATTTATTTTAAATCAATTGTATTGAAAATTTATTATGATAAAAAATAATGGTATCCAAAAAATGATTATTCATTAGTAATACCGCAGCGGTGGAAGCTATTTTATTCCTACAATAATTCATTTTTGGAGATTTAAGATGAAATTATCCATATAATGTAGCTACTAAAACACATGATGATGATGAGAATATCTTGGTGGATTATAATAATATAACTAAAATATATATAACATGTGTAGTGTATATTGTGTTGGTATCTAAGAGATATGAATAATTAGTTAATGTAGAAGAAGTATAAAAACTAAGAGAGTTGGATTCATCTTGTAGTTCATATGTGAGATGAAAATGAACATGAACTAATGTAACAAAAATACGGTTATTATGAAAGATAAGAAAAAAAGATAGAGATATAAGTTATCTATTTTTTCATATAAAGATTTATTTGGGGTGAAGTTTGAGATTGACTAATGTAGTTAATTAATTAGAATTATGTGGAAATTATGAAGAAATGAAGATTTATATTTGGAAATAGTGAATTAGAATATGAATTGACAGTTTAAGAATCTATTTTGAAAAATTGGATAATTTAATAGATTCACTAATATCTACAGTAGTTGTTTTTTACCATCATCAATAGGAGGAAGGATGCTGAAAATATATTAGCTACTTTACTATTTCAATTATTTTAGGATATAGTACAAATATCCCGTCACGTGTATTATAAAATGGAGACTTTTTTACATTTATCATATTTTAAATATAATAACCATTATAATATAGCAAGACTTGTTTACGATAAAAATATCATACAAATAAAAATTTATTTATAATAATATTTTAAATGATAATATCTGATAAGGAAATCCCATTCAAGATATGTAGTTGGATTCATATGAGGTCTTATTCCATTTAAAATACTACACAAATCAATTCACTCCTTTAGAAGCATTAAAATGAAACATTTTTATTCTGTAACCCAAATGATATCCACTATGATATTATTATTATATAAAGGATCTAGAAAATATGGACTATAGTAAATTAAATGAATAAATTATTTAACAGCAAGATAATTTTACATCACCCAATTCACACACTCTAATGTTTCTCTACAAAAAATACTATTCGAAATCAAATTCATATATGATCCTCAGATACAGATAATTGGATCAGTTGTTCAATAAAATCATATTTAAAAATTCAATATCTGTAATTGGTTATAAAAATAATTATAATTGTTTATTATAGTATATAATGTTCATAAAATTTTATTCCAATAAAATATCCTAAAATGAAATAATATTCATCTATCTTTGTCAGAGTTTATTCATAATTTTCAGTTAAACCCATAATAAACATGATGATGAAATTTTTTTGGAAGTAGAGAAATTTTTCAATGAAGGAAAAAAACATCATAAGTTGAAGGAAATCAGTATGCTGAGGCATTATTAGTAAAAGAAATTAATTCATATTCACTTAGAGGAAAGACATTAACTCTATAATAATGTTCGTATTGAATCAAACAAATACATATACATTGAGCCCAAAACAATATAAAGAATACTCATAAGGATTTGAGGACCTATATCTTTAAATTATTTAAGGTAAATCATAATGATATGAATGATATAGAAAAATAATATAACGAAATTAAATAATAATATCATAATAAACTACATCGAAAAAATCCCTATGAAATCATTAACAGAAAAAAAATCACGCACACATTGAATAGAATGTGTTTTATTATTTGATGAAAAATTGCAAGGTATCTTCTATGAGATAGAGGTGATTGGAAACATTTTGAATGATTCATATTAAATAAAAGTGGGTGAATGGTAAAGATAATTATTTATTATTGATACGGAATATAACTGAGGGAAAAATTATTAAAATGATTAGTGATATAGATTAAATGATGATATTTATAGGATAAATAAATATTTTTATCCACATTAAATTTCTTATGATGGATTCGAAACTATGAAATCCAAAAATCATAAAATAACAAGTCTTCTGAAACAATTGATAAATAAAAAAATTATAGATATACTTAATAAATATTTATTAATGAATTGATTTTGTGGAAATAATAAATGATGATAATTTAAAGAAACATCCACCTCCATATCATTTAAATATATAAACCCATTTTTTGATGATTTAGTTAATAATGAGTCTTCTCTTTAGAAATATCTTGGATAAACATTGATTTCTATTAAAATTTATATTAATAAAATTTCGTACACACCCAACACAATATCAATGGTTTAGTTGATCATTTCCTAAGATGGATTCCCAAACAATATAATAAAAATATAATTTTTTTTACAATGTGTATCAATCTTAGTATAAAAATTAGTGAGATATAAATATTGAAAATTAGAGGATATTAGTGATGTTATAGATTTGGGAAAATGATATTGACTTTTTATAAAATTTAAATTTTTTCAAAAATTAAAGAATCTATATAGAAATAAAAATTGAATCTTAATGTATAAATAATACAATTTATGTGATGTAATCATCATAAAAAGGACCATTATATCTGTAGGTTACATATATGATATTTTTGAAAATTTATTTTTAATATTTAAGATTACATGCCACTACTATGATTAATTATTTAAAAAATTTCTATGTTTTAATAAGACACCAAAGGAGAAAATGCACCCAATATTGAGATGTAGTTTAACAGATAAATCATATCTTTTATAGGAGATAAATCATTAAAAATTATTTGGAATAATATACTCCCACAATTGCAGGGAAGAATGTGGATAATTTTTTTGATCTAATATGAGGGAAATGATTTTATTTTTTAAGAGAGGCCATATCAGGGATATTTTAATAATGGAATGAATATTATAAAAATTTTAATAAATATGAAAAATAAATTTAAAAATAATCCAAGAGAGAGAAAACTATCCTTTTGTAATTGTTAGAACTCCTCATGGTGAATATGGAGATCTTACCAAAAGAGTAAATGAAATTTTATAAATACGTTTATTGGAGGTTTAACAAGGTGGGGGTATGATTCTATAAAATGTATCGATATTATTGTTTATTAAATGGGTAATAAATTCAAGGCACTATGTTTTTTATAGTAAAAATTGATTCACAACCATAAAAGGAAAATAACATAACTATTTTACTGAATATACAACCAATGTGGACATGATTGATTGAAATTATAATTTATAAGAGGAACATAAGTTATAGTAAGAAAACAAAGACACTATATATACTAATTTGGTGGATACTATTCAATCTAACAAGAAAATTGAATATTTCATTAAAACCATTATTCCAAAAAGTTAATAGATTTGTAGAATCGCATGAGAAGCTATAGAGATGTGTTGTATATATTTTTTGTTCTACTTGGAAATTATGGAATAGTTCAATGAAGATGTCCCTTACAAAATACTGATAAAAACATGTTTATGATTACCTATAACGATTAAATATATAATTTCATGTTCTTATGTTATATGAATTAAAGGTGAAAAGGTGAGGAGATATTCCCTTCATGGTGAGACTTCAAATGAGAAGAACTTGTATGTGGTTTAATCATTTTTTTAATTCAAAATAATTAGGAATCCCTTTGAATAATCAAGGTAAAGGTTTGATTTGTATTATACAATAATTAATTTTAATCATATATATCATTTTTACACTAAGGAGTGGTCATATAATCAAATTGGGATAATTAACATACAATTGAACAGATTTATTTGGGTTCTTTTATGTTTGTATCCGTTCATAACCAATCATGAAAGTTTTTTGAATAAGAACTAAAGGTTTCAACTAAAAACTGTTTTATCCTATTGTTGATCATTTATAGAAAGAAAATTTTCCTAATTTTATCAATCTTGTTTTCTATAACTAGTTATCCCGTATAAACCTAATGATTATTAGTCAATGAAACATTTATATTTTAAATATAGTTTCACATAGTATTTATTATTTTAATTTATATTATAATGTTTTTTATTTGTATAAAATTAATGAGTATTGATTCTTATATATTTCCTTCATTTTTAAAATGAATGAGTAGATGATTTTTTGTGGTGATATTAGTGAGGTTAAATTATCCTTAATATTGATTAATGGGATAATTTTTAATATTCATATTTCTAAATTCTTTGTTTATTTATATATTAACATTGCCATATATATATTTTTAGTTTTGGAGATATATTTTTTTTAATAAAGGAGTTCATTAAGATTTTAAAATAACACAAAGTGATATATTGATGTTTCTAATGGTGATTAGAAATGGTTTTTCAATTAAGGTTATTCTCCAAAATAAAATAAATTTGAATAATGTAATGGTATTACCATGGTTATGTGGGGATTATCTATGTAATAAAACTTCTGAGTATACCTGTATATACACTGGTAAAGGATATTAATGATGTGGTTTCTCTTTAATTTCTAATTTGATTGATTAATTGGGAATACCCACATTATATGATTGATTAATTTATCATGAAGTCAATGAAATGTGCCAAAAATAGAGAAGAATAATTGCCTGGGACGAAATATTTTAATGCTAAACTGTAGTGAAGGAAATAGAAACTAAAATTAATTTTTTACAGATTGTGTATATTCTATTTAAGAAGATATTTAAATTTTAAAAGTGATTGAGATAGATAGATTATTTTTGAGAATATATCATTGAAATGTTTTTATTAATGGTTAGTAAATTCAGTATAATACATCATTTGATAATAAATAAATTAAATCTAATGTAAAATGAAAGATGATTTTTTGATAATGGTCAATCTGTAGATATATATATATTTACATAATGCAAGTCTTTAAGAAAATAAAATGTTTAATTTATATTAATATAACAGTTTCTATAATTATTCTATGATTTTAATCATCATTTTAGATGATTGATATTTCATAGGGGTGATTTGTAATGTTTATAATTAAATTAAAAATATATTAAAATTTAAACTAATGAGTTATATAGATAATGTTTTTCAAATATATTTACCCAATAATATTATGTGAATTATGTATATGGATTTTTATTTGGATAAAACATCAGTCTTTTCATATGTGTATATGAATTTGTAGAAATTGGGTATAATAAATTTTAATATATCAGCTATCTATATGATATTTTGAATCTGCAATAAAATATTAAATTTCAAGTTTGAAAATGTAAAATTTTTATGATTTAGATTATTCAGGGTATTATCATGATATTTCATTGACATAAGATATTTCTATTCAAAATAAATCATATATGACCAAAGTATGATATTTCTAGGTTTATTTGACATTTCGAATACATATATAAAATTTCAGAGCCCTATATAAAAAATAAAAATGTAAAATTTATAAATCCTAAATATTAAAAAGAAATGTTTTTTAAATCATGTGAATCTGAAAAGTAAAATTTTTTATTAATGGGTATAACGTCAATGAAAAATACATCATAAGAATGTATTTTGGGATTTTAAATTGGGAGGTATAGATATTAGTGTTGAAGGACATAAAGATAAATGCATGTGTTTTGACATGGAGAAAATGAATGTAATTATTATTAATAATAATAAAAACAATTTCACATCAAAGGTACATTTTTTAATCAATATATATGTTGTTTTTTAAGTTAAAATTTCCAGAAGAATTAATATATCAAATGCATATTTGAATCTGTTATATATATAATGAAGTCAAGCTTTGTTTAGTATATCTTATGAAGCTATCATGATATGTCGAATGGGTCTACACCATTAAATTATACATTAACATGATTCTTATAACTAGGTTGATTGTAATGTGAAATTGGTAGGAATATTTTTTTGGAGAAACATTATGCATAACATGACTATCGAAGAAATGAAAAATAATTTATAAAATAATGGGAACCAAATTTATTGATTTTTTTTATAGAATATAATTTTTCTTTTAAAAAATAATAATGAATATAAAGGATTTATAAAATTTTTATTCTATAATACTTCTAATATATTATAGGCTCCATTCCCCCCCTCAATATTATATTAATACAAATTGAAATCGAATGAATCAATTTAATGTATCCATAAATGTACAAGAGGATGATAAAAGGATTTTAGAGGAAGAAAATATAAATGGATATAGAGTCTCTGTTGGAATTTTTTCTAGATGTTTCTTCATTCAATAAAATAATATATTCTACATGTATGAAAATTATATGAAAAAATAGAAAATGATGTATGTTATCAGGATAATGGGACTAGATTACAAACATGTGTTGTAGTCCCACAAACACCTATTTTCAAATAAATAGAAGGAAAATTAATGATATACTATTTTTAAGATTTTTTTATTCATGAAAAATTATATCAAAGGTAAAATTATGTTTGTGTAATATTATGAGTTCATTTAGAAGAGTAGGTAACTAAGAATAATTCTAGAGATAATGTTTTTATATGTGCTATAGTTGATTAATAGGTTTTCAAAGACTCTTACGTTATAAAGAATATCTATAATAGGATATCAGGATATACTATATAGTAATGTTTATCACTAATAATTAGAGGATTGAATCTAAATATATAGTTCGTGTGATTTAGTTTTAATGAATAAGGTATTTATTATAAATATCCCATCACATGTATAATATTATGGTTTCATAATTAATGTGAATCATATAATGATTGCACTCATATATGAAATATTTTTATAGTTTGATATGATAATAATAACCCATAATTCCCCTTATATTATTGAAAATATTTTATTTGATAATTCATCACATTGACATACCCGGAATGGCATGGTGTACGATTATTATGAGTGGATAGACATTGTAAAAATATTGTATATTTTATGTTACAAAATATAATTCACGTAATAGATGTCGACTTTGTGAAAAAATAAAGTACATTTTATTCATAATAGAGCACATACATTTAAAATTCTTAAATTAATTTAACATTAATTTATATATTTATTAATTGGTTATAAATTTTGGAAAATCTGGATTCTCCCCTTTTTCGCAGTTTAGTCATCATCGGTCCTTTGGGACTTGATCAATTCACAAAGTCGTTTTCTAAAGAGAATAGACTAGGTTTGTATTTTGTGTGGTCATCCCAAAGGTTAATGATATGGGAATAATTAATTTTTATCTTCCCTGAGGATTTTCTATGTTCAACAATAGTATTATTATAAATTTAATGTGAGTTTTGAAGACTAAGGTACCGGATTTTTGGACTTACCAATTGGTGATTGCTGAAGGAACATGATACGGAAACTACCCTAAACAGGGGTTGGAGTTGAAGAAAAAATATACTACCCTACCCAATATCCTCTAGAATGGTTTTATATTTTCTCACAAGGAATTTTTTCTTTGTATTACCAAAATCAAGTTACATGGGGTGTCATAGTAGGATAGTTAGCTCCTGATTACCCGATGTGGATGTTTTTCATATTATATGGTCCGTATGAATATATATATATATATATATATATTATTTTTTATAATATGGTATCATTTCAAGAACATATATATTTATATTTATCATTATAGTATGTGGAATCTATTTTTTCGGCAAACCCTATGTTTGACATTAATGTTGTTAATATGATTTGTAGTGGATTGGGATAATTTAACTCAATTAGGATTGGTGGGGATGAGATAAGGTGAGTCTATGGGTGGATGTATATCCACATTTTATATTTTTAATTTTATTTATTTTGTATATATTATCATCCTAGTTGGATATCAATTGATGCATGAAAGTATGTTTCAACATTCATTTCCTATAAAATGGATTTCTTTAATTTCATTTGTATACATTGATGACTGTTAGGGATGGGGGTTTGATTTTTTTAAAATTATTAATAATTATTTTATCAATGAAATATTCTCCCAAATATATTATTTTTTCCTTCACCACTAGTGAGTAGCATCTAGTTTATGGTGAGGCATGTTTGATCACTTATGTAAAACATTGTTATGGAAACTAGTTAGTGGTCTTCAGTTAGGGAATTAAAATTTTATATGAACATTTCCTATTTTTATCATAAAATTAAGGATATAGTAGAAAAGTGAGTGGGATTTGTATAAGGTTTTAATTAACAATAGACTAGCAATTCATATGACCTTATCAATGAAATTTCCATTTTACAACAGATATGATATTTCTATTATAGTTTTCACTATTTTGATTATGATTTATACTTATAAATGATGTGTGTATTTAATAATGATATTTATGTATTTTTATCTTAGGATACGGTGTAATGGTATTTTTTAACATGCATCATATATATAATATTGGATTCACTTGACTTGTGTGTCAATGTATGATAATAATTTCAATAATGACTAGAGGTTCATTTTCTTAATGTGTCAAAAACCATGTATATGAAATTTCAATATATAACATGTTCAAGAAATTCTACTTGGATGAAATATTTTCTAGTTAATTGACATGTGGATAAATTCATGAGTGGGTATTTGATGATGGTTATTCATTTACTCAATGTAATGGAATTATATAGACCCATGGATGGTTATTTCAGGTATTGGATGACTTGGTGATGAACCCTAAAATGTTTGGTTCATGTTAGTTATGATTAATAGATGTGGTATGAGTATAAAAATGGGTTTCCCTAATGATATGGATACTTCAACAATGATATGATGGGGTTTTTGGGTTACATGAAATGATGAGGTAGATTCTCATTCATGTTTCATATTTATTTTCTTTCATATTTCACAATAGAATCCTAGATTGGTTATTTGTCATTTTTGAATGATGCCTAGGTGGTGTTGGATATCAAGATTAGACTTGAAATTTGTTTGATGCATTTAGTATGATGGACTAAATTAAATATTTATATTTTTATAATAGTTATATTAATATAGAGAAATACTATGGTTAGATTTTTAATTTCATGATCCAAGGAATGATTGGACATAATAAATTTGAGTAGGGGTTTACTTATGTGAATTGGTTGTATAGGAAGGTTCATATTTTGGATTTATATGAGGTAAATTTATTTAGATGGATAGAACATATTAATGATATCATATAGGATATAAATTCCATGAAATGGATAATGTGATGGATTCCATGTATTTTTTATAAAATCCTTCATGTGTTAGTGTTAATTTGGGTTTCTTTTACATATTTAATGGTTGGTTTATAGATCAACGATTATATGTTTACTCTATAAAAACCTCTAGATTCGATGTAATGGATGAAAATGAATCTAAAATACCCTTCTAATAAAGGAATTATATGGTTTTTTAAATTTATTGTTATTTCATTGACATGCATGTGATGGTCGAACCATTCCAGAATTTTTCCAACGTAGAAGAACATGGAATGTTGAATAATGAAAAAATGGATAATAGACTGTATAATTATCCTTGTGGATGGGTTCTAAAAAACATTTAGGAATACATTCCATGTGAGTAATAATTGGATTGATAGTAGTATTTTTATTATAGATTAGTTATTTGTTTTGACAAATATTATTCATTACATTCAGTAACTAATAATATTAGTGATATAGATATTAATTATTTTACTAATAAAAAAGTAATAATGATTTTCCAATGGTGTATAACATCATATTAGTCACAAGAGTACAAAATTCTTGTTGATTACATTTAATATTCAGTTAGATAATTTTTTGGATAGTCAATAAGAATCTATGATGCCTATGAGTAGGTTGATCCAAAATTTTCATGTTATGTAGAGAATATAGTATTTTAGATTTAGATGTCGTATTTTATGTATTCTAGTTTTGGAATCAAATTCAAGAGGGAAAATAACATGATTTAAAAGGTAGTTGTATCTAAGGTGCATTAATTCTCATATAACGTGTATGATGTCTACTATTTTATGTTGATTATCCAATATTGGAATTACACATAGTATCACCTTTACACATTGGTGTGGGTTTATATTGATCTATGATTCCATTGGGAATCAATAAATTTTGATAGAGTTATTATATAACTTGTCTGTGGGGGTGACCAAGAATTTTTAGGAGTGTCCTGGTAGAACAGGTCTAAATATTTTTCTAATAAATCAGATACAGTGAGCTGTAAACAAACTACGTGGGCCTCATCCTAGTTGGTGAGGAAATTTCAAGGGAATCCATGAGATTGAGGGTCTAATTTGAGAAGATGCATACATCCATGGTACTATAGTATTACATTAGCAGGTAATGTTCATTACTATTCCAGTTTGAACTATTTACCTTTGAGATGCCAGTTTAGGCATGGAGTCCTTATGTCCTTCGGGTCACCATTGGCCTTTGAGCCAGTTAAGGCCTTCCAGCCATCTCATGGCCTTCAAGAAACCTCAAGGCCTTTCAGAAACCTCATTAAGATCATGATGTGTCGCTTAAACAAGAATGACCAAAGGAACATATTCTAGATGAGTACTCATTGAAGGTGGATTCACCAGAAAAAAATCAATCCATATTTGGATGAATGAGAGGGTATTTATATTTCCCTTCAGACCAATCATGTGCACCTATTCACATGTATTGTATGATAACAAGAAATGCGACGGTGGGAAGCAAATTTCACGATCTAGACACTACGAAGGGGGACTTCTATTTGTCCTGTTTGGGGTAAATTTCTATAATACATTGGGACACATAATCCACTATTCTTACATTCCTTGTAAGGGTTCCCCCTCAACCCATAAAATTGTGATTATCAAAAACTAAATAAATAAAGGATGTCCTTGAGTCCATTTGAGTATAGCGTGAACCAAATCATTCATATTCATGAATATGTTCAAATACTTTTTGGTATTAGATGTGACCATAAATTTTTTTGAAATTATGAGAAGATTCATACATTGTGTAATACAACACTCCATTGTATGTATTTTTTAATGGATATTTTGTTTCTTATGATAGTATAAGGTTGTTTTGAATTATCTGTTTAATAGAGAATCAATAGAGTTTGGGGGTCAAATAATGAAGAATCCTGATCCTTGATGGTTCATGTTTCATAGTAGAATATCATTTTGTATTCATGGAAGGAAAAGAATAGTTAAATGGTAAATAAATTATCAATGTAAGTCAAAAATTAGGTTTGAGGGAATATAGTAACTTTTTATGGTTGAGAAGCATCATGGAATGGAATTTAAAATTTCCTATATCTAAAAAGTTTTTTGTTTTTGGGAGAAATTTATTTTTGTTCTCCATGAGAAGTTGAAATTTTACGGATGGGTATTAGGATAAGCATTCTAAGGGTTGTAACTTTTCTTGGAGTTATTTTAGGACGCAGTGAGACGGTTTGGATGATATGGGTGATAGAGTAGTCATCGTAACTAGGTAAGGGTTACCCTCTTAATTAATGTTATTACATATGTTAGAGTATTCTATGTCTACTGAGGGTCAAGGAGTTATAGGAACTTTTCTGGGGGGTTTTTTACATAAAAAATATATTTTATATGAGCATCAGGTTAATAATGAGTAAAACATTCCCTAGAAATAAAACACGTATAATATATTAGAATTCTGCATACATGATATTGTGAATTTTTAAATGAATTTTTCGGTCAAACAATGACCTGTTAGATTATTACATTACAAGTTACAATGGAAGGGGTTATGTGGTACAATATGAGTATTGTGGAGTGGTGGAAAAAAGCTAATGTGGTCAAAAAATATGGTTGGGAGACTACACTATGGGGATCCTAAGGGGTTGAAACCTCAGAGTTTTACTATGATGTTGGTCTATAGAGGACTCCTTCTTTTTCCATTTAGGGGATGATAACATGACTTATAAGCAGGTAACTTCTTAGAATATCCTCATAAGGATGAATTATTTCATGACCCTCATGGTTATGATGTGACCTGAATTTGGGGATTCTTTAATATGTGAAGGCCATCATTTCTGCGTCATACCCCAATTTATGTTTGGTATAGATGGCATGTGACAAATTACATTTAGTCCATCTACACCCTATGATTATTCTAGTGTACCACCCTTCATGGATTGGAGAGATTATTGGTAATTTTCCTCCATTTTTAAGGTAAGTTCTTCCCTCATGATTATCAATTTTTTCATTTTATTTCTACTAAATTTTTTGGTATAAACACCTATTTTTATGCAGATTCCATAATATCATAGCAGAATCAGGCATATAAGATTTTTTATTTATGTGTCATGGATATAGGATTCCCTAGGATATTTATCACATGATATTTATTTACATTATTTATTAGTTACATTTCTTTGTTATATTTTTAATAAATTCTATATTTTTCATGGAATTATTTTCCTATGAATTTCAATTGATGGGTTTATATCTTATTCTAGTTCAAAAGGAATTCAATGGGTTTTTTATTGTCATTGTTTAAGGTTATCACATGTAGTAACTGATTAGTGAATTTTAAAATATTATTCCTCCATAGTTAAAAATTAAGTAATTAATTATATGTTATTATTTTTAAATATCATGATTTTATGCATTGGAATATGAGCCCAATAATTAATCTAATATAGAATGAGGCATTAATGGACTTGTCTTAGAAAACATAGATCCTATTAAGGATGGCTACATCATGGTTGATGCAGGTGGTTCCATTAAAACATATCCATATGTATATTTATTCATAAACATGTAAAATTACATTGCTGTAGTGTTTGGGTATAAGTGATATGGATTATGGTTACAATAGTTATAGATTTTAGGTTGATCTAGACCTCCTATATCTGGAGGAGGTTCTCATGTCATCATTTAAATAATAATGTTTATACATGTCTAGTACACCATGTGGGGAGATGATTCTAGATGTCATATGAGAGGAAAATTGTGACTTTTAGATTTGGAATGGGATCCATGTGTCTTTGCTGGGTTGGGGAAGGTTTGATGGGATTGAATGATATGATTAATCATAGGAATGACTAGTGAGACGGACATATATAACATAATTATATGGGAACACCAATTAGATGGTTGATCGTAGCCTTAAATATTGAAATGAGTGACATGAGTACTCGAGGACAATGAATGGTGTGCTGAAGACGGGGTTCCTATTTCTAATGGGTTTGAGAGATCCCTTATGTTTGATAACTGATGGTAAACAAGAATAATCTATTGAAATATTTTTTATTTAAAGGTGTTTTTAAACATTATAATTGTTGCTAGGGTTACGATGATTATATATGTTAAGGGAACCCCTTGGGGTGTGAATTACTATTTATTTCCCGTGATTAGATGATGATATATGATGAAAGAAATCAAGAAGATTTGTTTATTTATTTTTTCATAATATCGATAGAGTTGTAATTTATTCTTGTGTTTCATGGATATTCTTGACGAGATTATATGATAAGTCTTGTTGAAAAATGATATGTGATTTGAAGAATGTATATATGTTACATTAAATAAGAACACCCCCCCCCCTTTGAGAGTATGAGGTTTTGTGGTGATCTAGTTTACAATATTTTAGTTTAATTCATTAACCAGTTATCTAAAGTCACATTATTATTGTAAGAACACCCATTAGAAGAGGTGATGGTACATAGTATACAATTAACCATTTCATGAAGAATTTTGGGATGTTTGGTATTATGATCTCCCTATTTGGAAATGGTGGGTTCTACTAGGGTACTTGATGGATGGATGTAGCTATGGATATTTTGACGGACATGACTATTTCTAGGTGAGTAATGGGTTGGGGACTAATTAGTGTATCATTATCATAGGTGAACAGAAAAGAGAATTGCGTAGGGTATCCATCCTTGATGCGAGTATACTAGGGTTATATTCAACGTGGCATTAGCTAAATGGAATATACTTGGTTATAGTTTATTATTAATTCTTTTGATGTGTCGTGGTGTGAATACTTTGGTTTTGAAATATTTTGAATGATATAGGATAAAATGGGTACTTCCTGTGTGGAACTATTTGAAAGAGATTCACTAGGTTGTTTGACTTAGAACATAACATAAGGATGAATGTATTGGTTGACATATGAAATATATATTAGTCCTATAAATTTATATTTATGGAATTAAATGAAAATTTTAAAACATAGGTCAAAGAAATTTTGCTTGGGTATTGTTGGGACCTAGTTAGAACATGAAGATCCCAGAATAATTTAATTATATGTTGTTCATTTTCAATATTCATAGATGTATATAATGTTATATAATATTGTCTCATACTGAAACCCATTTGAGTTACAAATCTCACATCCTTTCATGGTCCATCTAGTTCACGTACAAACCTTTTGTATTGCCTTTCAGTTTGGAAATATGGTGTAAAATGTATCTATTTAAAATAGATTGATTGTTATTTGTGTGGGTAGAAGATGTAATACTTTGGGATGTCTGTATATAATCATATTTATTAAATTTAATGTTTATTGTTTATCTTTTATCTTCTCAATGGGTGGTCTATTTATGTTTACCTATATTCTTCCATATTAATTTTACTTATAATAAACATGTTTTATTACGTCTTTCTACTCTACTAATTTATATAATTTGTTCTAGATATTTTTATTATATTTTAGGATGAAAAAATAAGGTAATAGTTGTGTTGAAATATGATTTAATCCGTCTCAAAAAATATACAGCCTTTAATGTTTAGTGAGGCTTTCATGGGGCCATCTATGCCACAATATTAGATAAACTAATGATTGGTCATATGATGATGCATGAAAATGATAATTATAATACTAGGTATATAATATAGGAATATTATATGTGAATTTAGTTCAACCAAATTTTTTATATTTATTATTTGTATCTATCAGATCTATACATTCTTGGACAAACCCATAAAATATTATTTTTGTGTTGGTGTATTATTATATTAGTAGTAAAATAGATTCCATAATTCAATCAATTATCCCTCATTGTATATCTCTATCATTGAATATGGTATCATAACATGAATTACACTTATAATATCTAAAAGATAAAATTTAATGATTAGCTATCAAATTTTTTTTGTATTGAGTGTAACCATCAAATATATCGATCTGTTCATCAACATGTTCCTTGTTTCAAATAAAATTTTGTGTCTATTATTCTATCTGTTTATGATATAATTATAATTATTTATTTATTTTGATAAATTATTTTATTTTTTTACAATAGAACTCCCAGATAACAGAGTTATGAAAACTAGGGTATAATAAAAATAAAGTTGTTATATGGTCCCAATCATTTTTCCCTCCCTAAAAAATATTTCATGACCCTATTAAATGATTATATAATAATGAAGTAAATGATATAATTGAATTTAACATATTTATAATGAATTATAAATTACTTACTCAATATATAATTAAATTAATCTGATTAATTAATTAAATAAAATTTCCCATTAATAATATGATTAAACCATGAAACACTTGCATTGAAATAGATCATTAACTCAATAAAAATCCATAACAAATATGTATTGACTTAATTATGGACTATGATGACATCAAATTTTTTAATAAATATAAATAATTTGTAACGCCCTGACCCTAGTTACCCAGAGTCAGTGCATTATTATGTAAAATTGTCATGATCACAAATGATGAAGTCTCAAAAAACCGATTAGTTTAGTAGCCTTGGAATCACTAGATATATTCATAAGGTTTACATTACATCATAATGTTAAAAAACTACAACAATATAGTCTCCATAGTCCACACTCATTGTAGAGACCCGAAGCTTGACGTACATGAACATTACATTACTTTTGCGGAATACTTAGTACATAACAAAAAACACACACACAAGGATCATAATAGTTTAGTGTCTTTGGAAACTCGGAATGTAATCTTCTTATCGTGGTGAAAGATCTTCAATATCTCCCATAAAGATCTTCCCTTTTTTTACCTAAAACCTTTCTATATATCATGGGGAAAATAAAACATAAAAGGGTGAGCTCAAATTCTCAGTAAGGGTAAACAAAAGAAAAATCAATCACATCATATTCTTAAGAACATGACTTTTGGAAATCTTAACCTGCAAAAGAGAGTATAATTTCATAATATGGGATAAATCATAGTAGTGAAATGAAATCCAAATAATCATAACTTAAAACATGAAACTTTGTGGCATATACACATAATCATAGAGAATGATTTCTTTTTAGTCAATACTCATTGCCAAGACTATCCTTGTGGACAATGTCCCTTTCTGAACCGAGTCACCCTCGTTTCAGTCCTGTTTCACTAAACCGGTATAACCTACCATTCCAGCCATGTCAATATCATGAGATATAAAATCTTTACCCAATGCATTGGAGGGAGATATAGGTCCCACCCAGGTCATAATGATACTATTCTTATGTGTGCCACAAAATCATAAACCATACATCATAGCATAACCCATGTAATAAAAATGGGATTCTTAAACAACATGACATCATAAAACAATTCATATAAGATAAAGGAATTCATAAAAATATTTCCATCACAAAATAGTCAAATCCATGTAATAATAGGGATATAAACAGAACCATACATTATCTTAGATGGAAAATAATTTTGATAAAACACTTGAATTCCATTCTTTTGGAAAATGTCTTTTCTACTTCAAAAACATTTTCCTTTTTTAACATGTCATACAATTTTAAACTAAAATAATTTGATTAAAAATAAACTTGAAAACATGTAATGGATGTTTCTTGGAAAATAATGTTTTAAAAAAAAATCCATTCATGTCGTATAAGTTAAAAAACATTCTTCTCGTACTTTTGTCGGAAAAGTCAAAAAGTACCTTTTAGGGTAAATAAAAGAAAGATTCCTTCCATACCATGGGGTAAAAGTCAAAATGGGTAAAAAGGACTTTAAACATACATGAATACACTTTTATAATACATGGACATGGATGATAGCAATAACCCCATTAAATACTTACGAATAAGCAATCTCGGATAAAAATGAGATTTGCACAATTATCCCTTACCTTAGGTCCGATTTTCTTCGTAAGTGTCCGAAACTCCGGTATAATGATTTAAATAATGACATTGACTTATTACAGAATCATATTCACTGTAATTATATCATATATGGTTCACTTATGACTTTATATTACCCGTTCTTTTGTAAATTCGTGTTAAAGTAGCGTTTTGGGTAAAATCGTCTCATTTGTCGTTCGTGTTTTACCTTGTAATTATTCATATGATTACTTAGATCATTATTACTTAATTATAGAATATAAAACATGATTTATATATAATATATATTCAGAATATATATATATATATAATGTATTGATAAATGGAATGAAATACACCGTTCATGGAGACGGTAGGTCGTACGTACGCATGAACGCTGCTTTCGTTTCCTTATTGAATTTAGTGGAATTAAGTAGATGAAATACATATATATACACATAAATCCAGTAGCTTTATAATGTCATATATTTCATTATTATTGCTTATATATACTTTATAATCATTCTTATATGGTTAACATGGAGAATGAATCTTATCGCGTCGTGGAGACGGTAGTCCGTACGTACGCACGCGCGTTGATATAATTTCCATAATTATTGAATTGAATTGGAGTGGATGATAAAATATATCAGAATCATTATGATGTTATAATAACTATGTATAGTTATTCTTTACACCATAATACCCATCCATGTAAGGTGTTGGTGGAAAAACAGATTACACCACGGCTTGGAGACGTTATTCCGTACGTACGCACGCGGAGTGATTTCGTTTTCCATAGGATGGATAGATGGGGAATTAGGATTGTTTCATACTTATAATAACATATCAGTATATTAGTGATACTGATTTTATTACTTCATAATGAAACAACCTAAGAAGAAGAAGTGGAAGAAGAAATAAAAGTGAAAGAATTGGTAACCGAAATTACCTCTTCATTGAAGCGCCTCTTTGAGATCTCCTCTTATGGCATTAAAATTTGTTTTTGAGGAAGAACAGAACCTCTAGGATGTTTCTAGGGAAGTGGAGAATAGATTTTTTCAGGGGTTGGCCGAGCTTGAAGGCTCAATGTTGTGTGAGGAAGAGAGGGAGGAGGTGCCCTTTTATAAGGGAGGAGAGGGGCACCTTTGGAATAACTAAAAATATTATTTTATTATAAAGTCAATTTAGGTTTTAAATATCTCCAAATTGATTTATTTCTAAGATACAGTGGGGATGGGTCTAAATCCACTCATCCAATAGAATTTAGACAAGTTTAGGTTCCTATTTTAACCTTATCATTTAGATTTAACATTAAGTTAAATAATTTTAATTTTACCATGTCTTCTTGTGTTGTTATACTATAAGGTTAATAATCTTAATATAAGAAGCCAAACGAACCCCAAGTTGTTTATTATTAATATATATATCCTTATATAGTCATTTTTCCGAACAATAGATTTTTAAGAATAAAATAACAATTAATAATATAATATTTGTTTTAAAAACTATTTTCTGTCAATTTTGACACTATTTAGTAATTGATTTTTGTAAAAATCATAACAGAATGATAAGTTCGAAAAGAGTTAATTAAATAAATACTAACATGTCATATTATCCTAGAAAATTAGTGTAATTTATAAATAGTCTCAAATTTTATTTATTTGAGTATTTATAACATCAATTATGTCAATATTTCATTAATAAGATAATTACTGCATCATTGTTGTGTCATAAATAAATTATATTATTTAATGTTTAAAAATTACCAATAAAATACCATCATGTAGGAAATATTATTATATTTTTAATTAATATTTATAGTGGAATTTATCTTATGTATAACCCTATATTAAAAATGTTTTATTAAATAAACTTTGATTTTAACTCTTTTAACTCTTCTTTGAATTAAATAATAATAAATGTCCTAATCTAATACAAGTGGGCCTAAATGGTCATATGTTATTCCTAAGCTTGTTTTTGGTCGAATTACACTTATCCAATAGAATTTGGACATGTGTTACGGTAATAATAATATCATTTTTACCCTCAATTACCCTATTTACTTTTAACCGAGGTAAATAAAAGTAAAAAGTTACTATTCACCAAAAATTATTTTTATATCATTGAACCACATTTTAATTTCTAGCATCAACCGTGTCTCTTGGATTTTTGAAATTCCACTTACAGAAGCGGTAAAATTAAGTTTTATGAAAAATTCCTTTTTTTAACTACCACTTAGTGGTTTCACTATTCATCAAAAATTGAATGTTTTCAGAAAAATACCAAAAATTAGGCCTAAGCTATATTTGATATTATGAACTCAAAAATAATTTCTATTTTACCAAATTCGAAACATATCAGTTGCATTAATTAATTTAAAAATTAATTCCCGTCGTCAAAACAAAAGGCGTGTTTTAAAGAGATAATAACTATCAAAAGATTGACATTTGTTTATAACTGGTTTAAATGTGAAATTACATCCAATGATCAAAATTGTATTGAATTGTAAAAATATATTCTAAATATACTTTAAAACCACTCAAATTAATAATTTATCACTATTAATTATTTCTATTGAAAAAGTTGTTTTTAATTAAAATTTAGTAATTTTCACTATTCATCAAAATATGAAAGTTATCCGAAAATCACCAAAATTTCACCCCAAGCTAAATTCGATATTCTGAATCCATAAATGAAGTCCATTTTGAGAAATAAAATTTAAAAAATTTCAAAAAGTGGTTATTACTATTCATAACAGCTAGTTTTAATAATATCTTAATAGCATATCGTTGTTTAGCGAAACTTAGTGTAGCGTACAACACACACTATCGTGGAAGGACGTGATTGCGTGTAATTCAAGCCGGGTTAGAGATGTGTGTTGTGAAAGATCATTTTGTTGTAGCGTATAACACAAGACATTAATGAAATTAAAAAGAATATTTTTCATAAAATCTCGGGGTGTTACATTCTACCCCCCTTAAAATGAATTTCTCCCTCACAATTCGTTGGGGTTATAAATGGTTTACTACTCGAAAGTTTCATTAATAGAAACCCACATCGTAAAAAGGAATACCAAAACCAATCTTTAAAAACAAAAGTATGAAATGTAACGGTTACCCAAATAAACAAATCACTGGGTTTCCACATAGGTGAAAATATAGATATGGAAGAAAAATATAACCATCATGTTCTGATGGAGAGTGGTAGATAACATGGCTATGGAAAATCTAGCAATCACAAATCCATAAATTTGTGATGATCTAAGGTACCATCTGATTCATCAGATATAAGAGCACTCAGACAACATTTTTGGTTTTCATGATCATTTCCCTAAAGATGATGAAATTGGAATTAGAAGAAATACTTCCGTGATTTTGGAATAGTCTCACCATTTGTCGTTCTTTGGACAATTTCCACTTCATCTCTTAATTAAATGAAGTTGAATTTGTCATTCGTGATTTGTTAGCAGGTCATGTGATAGAATGATGGGTCATTCCATCTCTTTCAAACAAAAGGTTAGCAAAAGTTATAAGTCCATCTTATGGTTAATCGTATATGGTTCCAAAAATGAACTTATAATTCATATATCATACAACTTAAAAAAATAAAACTAGTTTCTACTAACCAGGGACTTCCTGTAGGCCAGTGGTAGGAGATAAAGGCCAGTCGCACTTCGTTTGTGGGTTCGACTCCCACAGCCTTGTCCGACGCGATGGGCTGTCGCCCGTCCTGCAGGTTGTCCTTTTTCTAAAGCTACATTACTATAACATCCAATCAATAATATCGAAAAACGTTTTATCCTAACTTATGTCCAACATAATCCATTGTAATCTTTAGGCTTATCTGAAATACTTCGGTCCAAGCTCATAGTATAAAGAAAATGATTACTTGAAATGTCACAGAACAATCACGTGATTGCCATCATTTATCCCCCATATATCATAAGATATATCTTGTTGGTCAAATTACAAACATGTGAATACCTTAATCATGTATTCTCTTGAAGAATGAATACCCAGTGAACCTTAGTGAAAACATGAATGCAGTTAAAAGTTAACACTTTCCACAAACCAAAATCCTCAAAATTCTATATACTAAAACCATGATATCACTTAGTCCTTATATCAATCATGAGCACATGAATACTGTCAAACATTTCATTTTCTTCTTATACCTTCATGATGCGCATATGATCTGCTTTCCAAAATATTTGAATCACTTTTCATGGTTACCGGTACCTTAAAATTATTGAAAACCACAATAGTATAATACAAAAATATTCTAATAAAAGTACCTCAACAACATTATTCTTGAATACCAATACATAAACACTTCAATCCATCCTCTTCAATTATTGTCCTGGAATAAGTCCTTCCTTGATTTAGAAGTAACTTTTTAGGTCAGGGCCTTGAGTTGGGTAATGCCCATGTTCTCCACAAATAATACATTGAACTCCATATAGTCTGTCACTCTATGACCCTTTTCTCCACACAGATAACATCGGTCCCTCCATTTGAGGTATTCCTCAAGGATCTTCTTCCCTTCTTTAGAAATCTCAATTTTCCTTTCTTTATGATCCTCAACATGCGAACATGCATAATAGTTTATCTTCCTCTTCTTTGATGAATTAGGCATACCACTAAATTTCACCTTGTTAATCATATATCGCGATGACTGATTCGGCATAATCACAATATCTTTCTCTCTAGGAATTACACAATTTTGATGGTCATATTCACCAATTTGTCCATTGGATTCAATCTTAACCACATTCCTTCTGGTTCCCTCCATTAACTAAAACACAAAAAGAATTCTGTGAGAGGCAAAAATAATGCTGGAGAAAACAACATAGTAATGGGGGAGTACCTTCAATATCTAATATCTTAGGTTAAATTCTATGATCGTTACCGTAGTTCTAGGACTGTATCTTATACGTATACTTATCCTTAGGGACATCCCTAGACATACATTATAAATATCTCTTGGGATCACACTAACGTTTTCACATCATAGTTTCCAAAGGTTGACTAAACCTTTCCTCTGATACCAACTTTAGAGACCCGAAGCTTGACGTACATGAACATTACATTACCTTTGCGGAATTCTTAGTACATAAAAAAACACACACACAAGGATCGTAATAGTTTAATGTCTTTGGAAACTCGGAACGTAATCTTCAAATCGTGGTGAAAGATCTTCAATATCTCCCATATTTATCTTCCCTTATTTTTACCTAAAACCTTTCTTTATATCCTAGGGAAAAGAAAACATAAAAGGGTGAGCTCAAATTCTCAGTAAGGGTAAACAAAAGAAAAATCAATCACATCATATTCATAAGAACATGACTTTTGGAAATCTTAACCTGCAAAAGAGAGCATAATTTAATAACATAGGATAAATCATAGTAGTGAAATGAAATCCCAATAATCATAACTTAAAACATGAAACTTTGTGGCATACACACATAATCATAAAGAATCATTTCTTGTTAGTCAAGACTCATTTCCAAGACTATCTTAGTGGACAATGTCCCTTTCTGAACCGAGTCACCCTCGTTTCAGTCCTGTTTCACTGAACCGGTATAACCTACCATTCCAGCCATGTCTATCTCATGAGATATAAAATCTTTACCCAATTCATTGGAGGGAGATATAGGTCCCACCCATCTCATAATGATACCATTCTTATGTGTGCCACAAAATCGTAAACCATACATCATAGCATAACCAATGTAATAAAAATGGGATTCTTAAACAACATGACATCATAAAACAATTCATATAAGATAAAGGAATTCATAAAAATATTTCCATCACAACATAATAAAATCAATGTAATAATAGGGATATATACAGAACCCTATATTATATTAGATGGAAAATAATTTTGATAAAACACTTGAATTCCATTCTTGAGGAAAATATCCTTTCTACTTCAAAAACATTTTCCTTTTTTAACATGTCATACAATTTTAAACTAAAAGAAGTTGATTAAAAATAAACATGAAAACATGTAAAGGAAGCTTCTTGGAAAATAATGTTTTAAAAAAAATCCATTCATGTCGTATAAGTTAAAAAAAACATTCTTCTCGTACTTTTGTCAGAAAAGTCAAAAAGTACATTCTAGGGTAAATAAAAGAAAGATTCCTTCCGTACCATGGGGGTAAAAGTCAAAATGGGTAAAAAGTACTTTAAACATACAAGAATACACTTTTATAAATCATGGACATGGATGATAGCAATAACCCCATTAAATAATTACGAATAAGTAATCTCGGATAAAAATGAGATTTGCACAATTATCCCTTACCTTAGGTCTGATTTGCTTCGTAAGTGTCCGAACCTCATGTATAATGATTTCAATGATGTCATTGACTTATTACAGAATCATATTCATTGTTATTATATCATATATGGTTCACTTATGACTTTATATTAGCCGTTATTTTATAAATTCATGTTAAAGTAGCGTTTTGGGTAAAATCGTCCCATTTGTCATTTGGGTTTTAACTTGTAATTATTCATATGATTACTTAGATCATTATTACTTAATTATAGAATATAAAACATGTTTTATATATAATATATATTCAGAATATACATATATATAATGGATTGATAAATGGAAAGAAATACATGGTTCATGGAGACGGTAGGCCGTACGTACGCATGAACGCAATTTTCATTTCCTTATTGAATTGAGTGGAATTAAGTAGATGACATACATATATATAAACATAAATAAAGTAGATTTATAATGTCATATATTTCATTATTATTTCTTATATATACTTTATAATCATTCTTAAATGGTTAACATGGAGAATGAATCTCATCGCGTCGTGGAGATGGTAGTCCGTACGTTCGCACGAGCGTTGATATCATTTCCATAATTATTGAATTGAATTGGATTGGATGACACAATATATCAGAATCATTATGATGTTATAATAACTATGTATAGTTATTCTTTACACCATAATACCCATCCATGTAAGGTGTTGGTGGAAAAACAGATTACACCACGGCGTGGAGACGGTATTCTGTACGTACGCACGCGCGGTGATTTAGTTTTCCGTAGGATGGATAGATGGTGAATTAGGATTGTTTCATACTTATAATAAAATATCATTATATGAGTGATACTTATGTTATTACTTCATAATGAAACAACCTAATAAGAAGAAGTGGAAGAAGAAATAAAGGTGAAAGAATTGGTAACATAAATTACCTCTTCTTTGAAGCGCCTCTTTGAGACCTCATCTTATGGCACTAAAATTGGTCTTTGAGGAAGACCAGAACCTCTAGGATGATTCTAGGGAAGTGGATAAGAGATTTTGGCTGGGGTTGGCCGAGCTTGAATGCTCAACGTTGTGTGAGGAAGAGAGGGAGGAGCTGTCCTTTTATAAGGGAGGAGAGGGGCACCTTTGGAATAACTAAAAATATTATTTTATTATAAAGTCATGTTCGGTTTTAAATAGCTCCAAATTGATTTATTTATAGGCTAAGTTGGGTATGGGTCGGAATCCTCTCATCCAATAGAATTTAGACAAGTTTAGGTTCCTATTTTAACCTTATCATTTAGATTTAACATTAAGTTAAATAATTTTACTTTTACCGTGTCTTCTTCTGTTCTTATACTATAAGGTTCATAAACTTACTATAAGAAGACAAACGAACCCCAAGTTGTTTATTATTAATATATATAACCTTATCTAAGTCATTTGGCCGAACCTTAGATTTTATGAATAAAATAACAATTAATAATATAATATTTGTTTTAAAAACTATTTTATGTCAATTTTGACACTATTTAGTAATTGATTTTTGTGAAAATTATAAAATAATTATAAGTTCGAAAAAAGTTAATTAAATCAATACTAACATGTCATATTAACCTATAAAATTAGTTTAATTCATAAAAAGTTTCAAATTATATTTATTTGAGTATTTATAAATCAATTATGTCAATATTTCATTAATAAGATAATTACTTCATCATTGTTGTGTCATAAATAAATTAAATTATTTAATGTCTAAAAATTACAAATAAAATACCATTATGTAGGAAATCGTTTTAGCTTTCTAATGAATATTTATAGTCGAATTTATCTTATGTATAACCCTATATTAAAGATGTTTTATCAAATAAACTTTGATTTAAACTCTTTCAACTCTTCTTTGAATTAAATAATAATAAATGTCCTAATCTAATCCAAGTGGGCCTAAATGGTCATATTTTATTCCTAAGCTTTTTTTTGGTCGAATTAAACTTATCCAATAGAATTTGGACATTTTTTAGGGTAATAATAATATCATTTTTACCCTTAATTACCCTATTTACTTTTAACCGTGGTAAATAAAAGTAAAAAGTTATTATTCACCAAAAATTATTTTCTTCTCATTGAACCACATTTTACTTACTAACAACCACCGTGTCTCTCAGATTTTTGAAATTCTACTCACAGAAGCGGTAAAATTATGTTTTATGAAAAATTCAGTTTTTTTAACTACCACTTAGTGGTTTCACTATTTATCATAAATTGAAAGTTTTCATAAAAATACCAAAAATTAGGCCTAAGCTATATTTAATATTATGAACTCAAAAATGATTTCCATTTTACCAAATTTTAAACATATCAGTTGCAATAATTAATTTAAAAATTAATTCCCGTCGTCAAAACAAAAGGTGTGTTTTTAAGAGATAATAACTATCAAAAGATTAACACTTGTTTATAACTGGTTTAAATGTGAAATTACATCCAATGACCAACAGTGTATTGAATTGTAAAAATATATTCTAAATATACTTTAAAACCACTCAAATTAATAATTTCTCACTATTAATTATTTTGATTGAAAAATATGTTTTTAATTAAAATTTAGTAATTTTCACTATTCATCAAAATATGAAAGTTATCCGAAAATCACCAAAATTTCACCGTAAGCTATTTTCGATATTCCGAATCCATAAATGAAGTCCATTTTGAAAAATAAAATTCACAAAATTTCAAAAAGTGGTTATTACTATTCATAACGGCTAGTTTTAATAATATCTTAATAGCATATCGTTGTTTAGCGCAACATGGTGTTGCGTACAACACACGCTATCGTGGAAGGTCGCGATTGCGTGTAATTCAAGCCAGGTTTGATATGTGTGTTGTGAAAGATCCTTTTGGTTTAGCGTATAACACAAGACATTAATGAAGTTAAAAAGACTATTTTTCATAAAATCTCGGGGTGTTACACTCATATCCCCTTTAGACTATCCCTAAAGGTCAGTCATAAAATATTTCTTCACATCCTGGGAAAAATAAAACATAAAAAGGGGTGATCTTAGATGCTCAGTAAGGATAACAATATAGAGGAAGCATTCATAAATAAGTATAAACATTTGAGGCAATGTATAACTAAAACAAAATCCATTAAAACATGAACTTAACAATAATATGGAAAAGATAAAATGAAATAACTCCATTTAATTATTCACATGGATATTATACTAGTCGAATAATCGCATGCAATATAAATGACCACTTTCAAAATGATGGAAATGCATAATGTCGAACATTAATTTCTGTGTCAAGGCCTCGTGCCAAGACTTAAGGGATATCTATAACCGGAACCCAACCCGGAGAGCCTCTATAACCGGACTCCATCCTAGAGAGCCTCTGTAACCGGACTCCAACCTGGAGTGCCTCTAATAACCATACACCGACCCGGAGCACCTCTAATAACTGGACACCAACCCGGAGGGTTTTCTGTAACTGGACCCAAACCCGGAGAGCTAACTTTTACCGGTCTCCAACCCAGAACTTACTAGTCCAACACAATCATCTTAAGAAGAGGATGAAATATAACATAAACATTCATATTAAAACTACCATTCCAAAACATTAATCATAAACAATTAATGGCTCAAAAATTATTCATCCATAGTCAAACATATCACAAAACCATAAATACAATATGAATGATTTGTATCATAATAAATCAACATCAAACAAGTGTAAAATTTATCATTGAATGTTGACATAGATGAAATCAAAATTATTTGATAGAAATATCTATTTTTTTGAAATCATATAAATTTCACATAACTATAAAAAACATTTACTTTGAAAATATTATTATAATATTGTAAGTGAAGTTTCAAAGATTTTATAATGAGGGAAAATAGCCGCACCCACCTTATAAGTTAAAAAAAATACATTCATACCTTAATTCTGTCGAAAAGGTTAAAAAGAACCTTCTTTGCAAAACAAAGAAAAGGTTCCTTTATAAACTTCTTATAAAAAGTCATACAAGGGTATAAATGACTTTAACCCATATTCTGTAAAATAGTATGACTGTTTTGAATTACATTTTTAAGAAACACGGTTGTGGATGATAAAGAGGTCCTAGTAGATAATTACGTATAATCAACCTCGGATAATGAATAGATTGTGAAATAAACCCTTACCAATTTGGTAACATACGAATCATACACCCCATTAAAGAGGTATCATATAATGAATATGAAGATACACATAAATTAAAGTGTATTACATAAATAATACAATTATGGGCAGTACATACACCACAGAAAAGGTAATTGTGGAAATATGACAAGAATCTCACAGGAATAAGGAGTGAGATAAAAACCCATTACCTTGTACTTTTCCTTGGTTGAGGGTAGGATAACATCCTGTATAATGGAGAAATAATTATTATTAAATTATACAAGAATAATATACATCAATATGATAACGTATATGATTTTTTAACATTGCATTGTTAAAAATATCATAGTATTATTGTCATTTTGGGTGATAACTTACTCATTTTATTTTATATGTTTTGTTACATAAGCCAGGTTTTTTATGGATAGATTGTATCTTATTCCTATCCAATATGATATCAAGTCCTTAAAATTATTTTTAATCATAAAATGAGAATTATAATTGAATGGATATGATGGGGAATGAATCTTATCTCGTTCGTGGAGACGGTAGTCCGTACATACGCACAAGCAACAATATCACTCTTTTGATATTAAAATAAAATATAATTGGATATTATATCATATTTACAGAATCATTATCATGTTATATTTATTATTTCCATGATTTATACATCATTATTATACCGATCCAAATAATAATGTTTTGAATAACAATTACACCACGATGTGGATACGGTAAGCCGTACGAACGCACGTATGGTGACATGTCATTCAAAGGATGGATATAATACTGAATATGGTTTTACCATATTTATAATAACATCAATTTATATAGAGGATACTACAGTTATTATTTTAGAATTTAAATAACAAAGAAATAAGAAGTTGAAGAAGAAAGGAACTTGAAAGAGGGTGGTGAAAACATTACCTCTTCTTCGGGTTATTCCTTTTGATTTGATAAAAAGGGCTCCATTGGTTGGATTTCTGATCAAACTAAGGCCTCTAGGTTGAATTTAGGGATGTTGAGAGAGTATTTGGGCAGTTTTTGGCCGATCGAAAAGGCTTGTAATGTGTGAATTAGTGAGAAGGGGGAGTTCCCTTTTTATAGGATGGGTGAGGGGCATCTTTGGAAAAGCTAGAAATATTATTTTATAATAAATTAATATTAAGTTTGTAATGGCTCCAATGTTGATTATTAAAAGTCTAAGGTGGTGATGGGTCGAAATAATTTCAACCAAAATAGTTTAGACAGGTTTGGGTCATTATATTAACCATATCTTGTAATTTTAAGTCTTAGTTAATTAGATTGACATTTACCATGTCACTTTGTATTTTATATTATATAGTTAATAAACATACTATATATATCTAAGAGACCCCCTAGTGGTACAATAATGATAAAAATATCATGATATAAGTCCTTTGGCTGAACTTTATATTTTTAGGAATATAATATCGATTAATAATATTATATTTGTTTTAAAAACTCATTTATGTCAATTTTGAAACTATTCAATAATTGATTTTTGTTAACGTCTTAACAACATTATTAATTCGAAAAAAATTAATTTAAGAAATCCTATAATGTCATATTAACCGATAAAATTCGTGGATGTCTTCCAAACATTCAAATTATATTTATTTTAACATTTATAATACCAATTTTTTGATTCTTTCATTAATAAGTAAAATACTACATCATTATTGTTTCATAAATAATATTAATTAATAAATACCTAAAAATTATAAATAAAATACCATTATGTAGGAAATATATTTATCTTTATAATTAATATTTATAGTCAAAAATAAAACATATATAACTCTATGTAAAAATTGTTTTTTAAATGATATATGCTTATGTCATTTTTGTATTTATTTTAAATTAATTAATATAAAAAGTCCTTATCACCTACAAGTGGCTCCATTGGGTCCCAAAATTGCCCATGGTCGGACATGTATCATCCAATAAGGGTAGGAAACGTTTTAGTGTTATTTATTTTTATTATAATATTATTTTTTACCCATATTTTCCAGATTTACCCATTAAACATGGTAAGTAAAATATTAACAGAAATAATTATTCAAATTGTCTAAAAATAAAATTTACCTATTTAAAAAATTTTGAAATCCTAATTTCAAATATTTCATCCATTTTTCAAAATTCAAAACACAGAAGTGGTAGAAATTAATTTAAAATTAATTCCCGTTTTTAAAACAAAAAGCGTGTTTTTAAGAGATAATAACTATCAAAAGATTGACACTTGTTTATGTCTGGTTTAATTATGAAATTATGTCCAATTACTAAAATTTTATTAAATGGTAAAAATATATTCAAAATATACTTTAAAACCACACAAATTCATAATTTATAACTATTAATTATTTCTATTAAAAAAGTTGTTTTTAATTAAAATTTAGTAATATTAACTATTCATTAAAATATAAATGTTATCTGAAAAGTACCAAAATTTCACCCCAGGATTATTTAGATATTAAAAATACAAAAATGAAGTCCTTTTGAATGATATAATTTATAAAATTTCAAAATGTGGGTATTACTATTCATACCGGCTAGTTTGATTTGTTGTCGTGTGTGTTAGAACTCGAAGTTTCATACAACACACGCTACTGTATTATTCCAAGTGGAGCGTACCATTGATGATTGGGGTGTTACATTATCCTCTCCTTCAATAAATTGTGTTCTCGCAATTTGAAATTTTTCTTCGAAAATAAAATGTTGAATGTAGAAAATACCTTTGTGGAAAACCCACATCGGAAATAAGGTTCATAAAATTAGCATTAATAAGAGGGAAAGGGAAATAAAAAAGTCATCACCAAATTATGATCACAATTAAGAGAAAATTGGTGGCAATTAGAGACACATAATTGGAGGAAAAACATAAATATTTTTAGGGAGTTATTGAGGTCATCAATCACAAACAAGTGTAAAATTGAGGGCCTCAAAGCCTTCAATCTATGCTGATTTAAAATATCATTAGTCCAACAAAACATAAGTTATTAGTATAACACATTTTTTATATACATTTACTAATGTATAAGAATGTATTTATAAGAGATAGGTCTATATATATATATATTCGTGAAAAGTAGAGTTTTAACCTTCAACTAATTTCACCCACAAACACATATTTTACTCAAGAAGATAATAGAAGTAAAAAATATTATATTTATCCTAATCGTACAAAGTTCCAAATATTAACGCATACCATTTAGATTGGGAAACATATTTTGTAATAAATAGGTACTTTCTGTAGGCTAGTGGTAGGTAATAAAGGTCGGTCGCACTATGGTTGTGGGTTCGATTCTTGCAGCTTTGTCAGACACGACGGGTTATCCGCTGACCTGCAGGTTGTCCTTTTTCCAAAATCTATAGTATTATAATATCCAAAAATTAATCTTATGAAATGATTTACATTAATCCATACTATCCAAATATCAATATAATCCATTCTAACTTTTATAGTTATCCAAAATAATTATGTCCAAATTCTCTCTCATAAAGGTTTATAAATTCCAAAATCAGTTGTAACATCATATTACACAAACAATGTAATGATTCTTATTTTCACATACTAAAAATATGATTACATTCATCATATTAAAACCTTAATGAAAACAACAAGTACTACAGTACAATCATTATATATATCACATTATTCTTATAACCATAATATAATCCTTGAGTCCAAAAACAAAAATACATTAATTATTCAACTTCATCTTTAGTAACAACATAAGCTCAGACTTTCTCCCTTGGCCTTTTCTGAGGTAAGTTTTCTTGAATCTTAGGGAATTAATTTTAATAATTCCCCATTTCTCTACAATTGTAGCATTCAACATTGACATCCTCATTCTTTCCCTTACAATCATAAGTTTGGTGACCTTTTTCTCCACATTTGTAACAAACTCCTATTCCTTTTAGGCAAGTACCATGGTGTTTCATACCACAATTAACACATAATGAAAAATCGTTCATCCCCTTTTTCCCTTGATTTGTCTCTTGCTCCACCGTTATCTTCTTCTCTTGCTTTAATGTTTTATCATTAGACTTAGATAATTCTTTTTCTGTCTTCATAGCACACGAGACAACATCCTCGTACGATAACAAGGATTGTGATACTAAAGCTCGACAGAGAAAAGGATTTCACCCATCAAATAAACGATCAATCTTACTTCTTTAGTTGCATATATAATTTGCAGCATTCCTCGCTAACCCTGTAATGTTATACTCATACTTTGCAACATTTTCATCCTCATTTTTCCTCAGACTCATAAATTTCCTTTCCATATCTGCTTGATGGTCACGAGGAAAGTATTTTCCTAAGCAAAGATCTTTGAACTCTCTCCATTCCATATTTTATAATTCATCGTCTTCCTTTGTGTTTTGTATCAATGACCACCATTGATCAACATCTCCAGGGAGGCGATTAACTGCAATGATAACCTTCTCTCTTTCATTACTCCCCAAAGCCTGAAATATTTTTTCTAGGGAACTTATCCATTTCTCAGCTTCCAATGGATTTGTACACCCATTGAACATTGGTGGTTGTTGCATCATGATGCGATCTAACATTGATCCTCCACACTATGGATAAGGGTTATCCATACGGGTAACGTTATTATTCATAACCTGAGTGAGTTTTCCCAGTATGGTCATTAGCTGATCAGCACCAGTTTCATCACCAGCTCCAATATAATTATCTTGAGCAGGAGGGAACTCCCTACATGGAGTGCGTTCACTGATATGGTTTCCATTCCTTCCACTAGAAAGCATTTCTAAATAATGGCATAAACTAGAGAAGTTTATGATTCAAAATACATAATTCCATACTTGTAAAACACGTTACATAAATTGAACTATTTATGGATATAATCAATAATCATAAAAAAATGTATTCTTTGAGGAAGTATATACTCATAAACCCTTAATAATGGTTTGTAATGAAAATGAGAATTATTCTAGGCATATCCCCTAGGACTGTCGTAACCAAGAGTGTAGCAAGGCCCGTTGTTGTGCACCCGTTCCCGTTCGAGTATAGCTCAAAGCAGTGTTTTTGGCTTTTACCCCTAGGAACATTTGTGCCAGAGCCGCCTCTACTTGCTCATATCCAGACAGGGATGCATTGCTCAGAAAACTCAAAAAATCTCTACAACACCAAAATTCTAGGAAGTTTGTCTATACTAATCCTCACAGTCCATCTTATTTATATGTGATCTAATCAGAGTTTTTCTAAATCTTCCTTCCAAGGATTGTACTATTCTTCCTCTGATACCAACTATAACGCCCCGACCCCAGTTACTCAGAGTTTTTGCATTATTATGTAACATTTTCATGATCACAAAAGATTAACTGTCAAAAGACTGATTAGTTTAGTAGCCTTGGAATCACTAGATACATTCATAAGGATTTAATTACGTCATAAAATGAAAAACGACATTAATATAGTATCTATAGTCCACACTCATATCCCCTTCAAGCTATCCCTATAGGTCAGTCATAAAATATTTCTTCACATCATGGAAAAAATAAAACATAGAAAGGGGTGATCTCAGATTCTTAGTAAGGATAACAATATAGTGGAAGCTTTCATAAATAACCATAAACATTTGAGGAAATGTATAACTAAAACAAATTCCTTTAAAACATAAACTTCAGAATAATATTGCAAAGATAAAATGAAATAATTCAATTTACTTATTCACATGGATATTATAGTATTCGAATAATCACATGAAATATCACTAAACACTTTCATAATGATGGAATGGAATAATCCCAAACTTTAATTTTTGTGTCAAGGCCTCTTTCCAAGACCTAAGGGATAACTATAACTTGAACCCAACCCGGAGAGCCTCTGTAACTGGACTCCATCCCGGAGAGCCTCTGTTACTGGACTCCAACCGGAGTGCCTATAATAACTGGACACCAACCCAGAGTGTCTCTAATAACCGGACACCAACCCGGAGGGTCTACTGTAATAGAAACCCCACCCCGAGGGCTTACTTTTACCTGTCCCCAACCCAGAACTTACTAGTCCAACACAATCATCTTAATAAGAGAGTGAAATATAACATAAACATTCGTATTAAAACTTGCATACCAAAAAATTAATCATAAACCATTAATGGCATTAAAATAACTCATCCATAGTCAAACATATCACAAAACCTTAAATAAAATATGGGTAATTTGTATCATAATAAATCAACTTCAAACAAGTGTAAAATTTATCAATGGATGTTCACATAGATGAAATCAAAACTATTTGAGAGAAATATCTATTTTCCTTGAAATCATTTAAAAGTCACATAATTATAAAAAAAATTTACTTTGAAAATATTCTTATAATCTTGTAAGGGAATCATCAAAGATTTTATAACAGCGGAAAATTTCTACACCCGCCGTATAAGTTAAAAAAAATTATTACCTTAATTCTGTCGAAAAGGATAAAAATGACATTGTTTGGAAAACGATGGAAATATTTCTTTATAAGAATCTTATAAAAAGACAAAGAGGGGTATAAATGACTTTAATCTGTATTCTATAAAATATTAATAATGTTTTGAAATACATTTTTAAGAAACATGGATGTGGATGATAAAGAGGTCCCAGTAGATAATTACGTATAAACAATCTCGGATAATGAAGAGATTGTGAAATAAACCCATACCAATTGGGTAACTTACGAAACATACACCCCATTAAAGAGGTATAATACAATGAATATGTAAATACACATAAATTAATGTTTATTATATAAATAATACAATTATGGGCAGTATATACACCACACAAAATGTAATTGTGGCAATATGGCATGAATCTCACGTGAATAAGGAGTGAGATGAAAACCCCATTCCTTGTAATTTTACTTGGTTGAGGGTAGGATATCCTCTTGAATAATTGTTAAATAATTGTTATTAAATTACAAAAGAATCATATACATTAATATGATATCATATATGATCTTTTAACATTGCTTTGTTAATAATATCTTAGTATTATTGTCGTTTCTAGTGTTAACTTACTCATTTTATTTTATATTTTTTGTTACATAATTCATGTTTGTAATGGATATATTGTATCGTATTCCTATATATAATGATATGAAGTCCTTAAAAATTATTTTTAATCATCAAATGAGAATTATACTTGAATGGATACGATGAGGAATGAATCTCATCGCGTTCGTGGAGACGGTAGTCCATACGTACGCACGAGGGACAATATCACTCTTTTGATATTAAAATAATATAAAATTGGATAGTATATCATATATACAGAATCATTATCATGTTATATTTATTTTTTACATTAATTAGACATCATTATTATACCCATCCAAATAATAATGTTTTGAATAACAATTACACCACACCGTGGAGACGGTAAGCCGTACGTACGCACGTATAGTGACATGTAATTCAAAGGATGGATAGAATACTGAATATGGTTGTACCATATTTATAATAACATCACAGTATATAGAGGTTACTGGAGTTATTAATTTATAATGGTAATAACAAAGAAATAAGAAGTTGAAATATAAAGGAACTATAAAGAGGGTGGCGAAAACATTACCTCTTCTTTGGGTTCTTCTTTTTGATTTGATCAAAAGGGGTCCATAAGATGGATTTATGATCAAAATAAGGCCTCTAGGTTGAATTGGGGGAATTTGAGAGAGTATTTAGGCATGGGTTGTCCATGAAAAAAGGCTTTGAATGTGTTAATTAGTGAGAAGGGGGGGGTGCCCTTTTATAAGAGGGGTGAGGGGAACCTTTGGAAAAGCTAGAAATATTATTTTATAATAAATTTATATTCGGTTTATAAAGGCTCAAAAGTAGATTATTCAAATTCTAAGGTGGGTATTGGTTGAAATAATTTCAACCAATAATATTTAGACAGGTATTGGACATTTTATTAACCATATGTTTTAGTTTTAACTCTTAGTTAATTAGTTTGACATTTACCATGTCACTTTGTATTTTTATATTATATAGTTAATAAACTTACTATATACATCCATGAGACCCCCAAGTGGTCCATTAATAATACAAATATCATGATATAAGTCTTTTTGGAGAACCGCAAATTTTTAGGAATATAATATCAATTAATAATATAATATTTCTTTAAAAAACTCATTTATGTGAATTTTGACACTATTCAATAATTGTTTTTTGTTAAAGTCATAGAAACATTATTAATTCGAAAAAAATTCATTTAATCAATCATATAATTTCATATTAACCAATAAAATTCATGTATTTCATCAAAACTTTCAAATTATATTTATTTTAACATTTATAATACCAATTATTTGATTCTTTCATTAATAAGGAAAATATTGCATCATTATTGTGTCATAAATATTATTAATTATTAAATGTCTAAAAATTATAAATAAAATAAAATCATGTAGGAATTCTTTTTATATTTATAATGTATATTTATAGTCAAAAATCCAACATATATAACTCTATGTAAAAAATTTTTTTCTAAAAGATATATTCTTATGTCATTTTTGTATTTATTTTAACATAATTAATATAAAGTATCCTTATCACCTACAATTGGCTCCATGGGGTCCCAAAATCGACCCAAAGATTCCAATGGTCGAACAAGTATCAACCAATAAGGTTAGGACATGTATAAGGGTAATTTATTGTTATTATAATATTATTTTGTACCCTTATTTACCATATTTTCCCTTTAACCATGGTAAATAAAATATTTACCGAAGTAATTATTCAAAATTTCTCAAAAGAAAAGTTAACTATTTACAAAATTTGGACATCCTGATTCCAATTATGGAATCCATTTTTCTAAATTCAAAAGACAGAATTGGCAGAAATTAATTTAAACTTAATTCCCGTTTTTAAAACAAAAAGCGTGTTTTTAAGAGATAATAACTATCAAAAGATTGACACATTTTTATGTCTGGTATAATTATGACATTAAGTACAATGACCAATATTTTATTCAATGGTAAAAATATAATCTAAAAAACTACTCAAATTCATAATTTATCACTATTAATTATTTCGATTAAAAAATTTGTTTTTAATTAAAATTTAATAATTTTCACTATTCATAAAAATATAAAACTTATCCGAAAAGTACCAAAATTTCACCCTTGGCTAATCTTGATATTCTGAATACAAAAAATGAAGTCCATTTTGAAAGATAAAATTTATAAAATTTCCAAATTTGGGTATTACTATTAATAACAACTAGTTTGATTGGTTATGGTGTGTGTTAGAACTCAAAGCTGCGTACAACACACACTACTGTATTATTCAAAGAGAATCGTACTGTAGAAGCTTGGGGTGTTACATAATTCAATCTCTCCATCCTTATAAAAACTTTTTTCTGATTGAATTATGAATGATGCAACTTGAATACACATTAATATCAAAACTATTATTTATTATTCCCTAAGAATTATATTTTTATAAAGATAAGGAGATTCCATATCCTCTAATTGAATACAACCATGAATCATTTTTTAATGTAATATTTCCCAACTTGATGACCAAGAGAAGTATATAAAAACACAACATATAACCCAATGTGAATTTGTGAATTTGTGTAAAATATACACTATTATTATCAATAATATTTTATATAATCCATTTATAAACATATATTCATCACATAGAACACATACTCATTTCATCATCCAATAATGATTGATTTTAAATTATCTGACATTTAAATATAAATTATCCTTTTTCATCCATGTACATGGAATTAAATAATTCATTTATTTCATAATCAAATTTTATTAGATATTTTCCCCCATCATATCAAAGGGAAACATATTACCTTTCTCATTTCATATATTATTTTACAATTCTTGATATACCTAAATAGTGTTCTTCACAAAGGGATTGTCTATCTGTATTTTCAATAAGCATCAATGTGCTCCATTCATACGGTGAAATAAAAACTGCCACATGTTCATGGGCTAGTACGCAGACCAATGTATATAAATATCTAATTAAACGTTTCATATAAGAAATTATTATAGTGTGTTTGTCCTCATGAACTCCTTAATTAGAGAAAACTATTTGAGATGATCAAGAAAATAAGAATCATCTCTTAATGAACCCCATACACCAAAAAATTAGACAACATAAAATTCATATCATAATAATCAGACATACAATATGATATATTTTTAGGCATATTTTTATTGTACAACCTTGTTCTCATAACTGTAGGGATCATCCATGAACTATTCATTTCAATAATAATATAATAATATTATCAAATTAGGGTAGAGGAATTATAAAATATACATTATATAAATAATCCATTTTTGAGTATATAACCACATATATAAATCATTAATAAAAATTACATAATAGAAATTAGGTTCTAGAGAACAATTCCAAATTGATAGATCAATTCATTGATGGATTGACGTCATGAATCAAATTGTTCTTAGGCTACTATAGACTTTTTAAATAAATCAGATTCTTGAAATGATCCATAAAAATCTAGGGTATTTTGAATCAAATTTTTTATGGGTAATATAAAAATAGAGGTTGATGAAATGACATTGTGAATGACTATTTAGAAGAAATAATTATTAGACCACATAATTAATAAAATTAAAAAAACATAGGATATTTTGACAAAGGGAATGTCTGGTAGAGTATGTAAATGATATAATTGTATTTAAAACAAGTCGAAATGTATCTAATATAAGAGAAATAGAGTGTGAAAAAATTTATTATGTTGCATATTACATAGATGTGTTCATTATTCTAATATGTTCCCCAATCATGTAAATAAACAAAAAACGATATTTAGTGGGATTGATTCTTCATATTTAATAATCAATATAGAGGTGGAATCTATAATTGAGATAATAAGATTTTTGGAGCCTTCTAAATAATTATCATTAAATTCAAAACGTAATAAATACATGAACATGGGTATTATTTAATCTGTAAAATAACAGAAAGAATAAGATGATCGAGACATATAGATCGCAAAAACCCTTAAAATATTCATGAACATGTAACAATTAGATGGTGATGTGATGTCTCCACGTGCACCACATAAACTATACAAGATCCCACAAATACCCATTTTCAATCAGTCCCAATACTTTTTCAAGTGTGCACTGGACAACTTGCTTATGCGTAGGAAGAATCTGTATGCATTATCATTTATCATGTAGGTTGCTGATGACAAGGTCATGGGACTCCAACTAGAAAATACTCTGAAAATGGGAGGAAGGATTCCCAAAATGTGTAGGCCCTAATAGGTAATAATTTTAACGTGACATATCATCGATGAGAAGAGTAATTATACTTAACAACAATAATGAAAACTCATTGGACCTCCGATACTGGGTGAAATAAAAAAAGTGATCAATATAAAAGATGTGGGAGATAATCAGTGTCAATGAATGACATGTGGCATGCCCTTAGAAATCCAAAATATGTCACGAGTTCTTGGAGACATGTTTGCCTCATCTTGCGATGTCCCTTGTTCATTTCAGCCTCATCGCATGGAAATCCCTAGGTATGTATGGAAAACCATACACTTCACATTAAAAAAATTTGATTGATGAAATTAATGGATTCCAGAGGATTTCTGAAATCAATTTACCAATTTTTTTTTGTATTTTTTTTTCATTACATTGAATTTCATATGAATTTCATAATTTAAAATTCAATTTCATTAATGAATTAAATGAATTAAAATTATAGTCAATCAATCATATTCAAAAAGAACTAGGAATCCAAGGGATAACAAATGTATTTTTCTTCAAAATGATCTCACACCACCATATGACTCATATTGGTTATGTGAGGCCTCATAGAAAAATACATAAAATGTTAGTAATGTCTCATCGTTTATTCTAGGCATGATAATTATGCCCTTTTGACACCATCTAGGAAAGTCACTTGAGACCTTCGACACCCTCCAAGCATGTTGGATAGGTCTCATGATGACCTCTAGGGACTTTATCCATGATATGATACATCCTTCTTTTCTTTTCATAATGATTCTTGACACAACTTCTATATGTGTCAAACCACCTCTCATGAACGAGACAAGGGAACGCCTATTGGATCATCAGTCACCTCCTAGGAAATCTAACCAAGTCCTTAAATAAATGTTGGAAGAAACCATATGGACCTTGTAATGTCCACTAGTCATGTCTAATGGTTCATGAAATACTCTCTAGAAAAGTAGGGAAGGTAATATCAGAATTCATAATGAATAATTCTAAATACAAATGGAACTATGAAAAATCTGATTCCTTATATATTCAGGATACGTAGGCCACCTCTCCCAAGGTTGTAGTGATATATTGATCATCCAGCGAAATCCCCACATATATGTCCCTTATTCAAAACAATGACATTGATTACATGTTATCCTGTATTTCTCAAAATGAGCTTGGCTCATGTTGGATTAGGGAGTTCCAATGATAATGACATATACACTATAATCCTCCACAATAGTACAAGCAGTCTCTATGTGTAAACAACCAATTAATCAATGATAACTCTGATTATTACCCTACCCATGAAATTTTGGACATCAATCTGAGACCTGAGTTCCATGATAAATTATCTTAGGGAAATTCCAGTGCATCTGTCCTGCATCAAGAGAAATGAAATGATCATTCACCTTCCATTATTTCTCACAACGATTATGGATCAAGTGATCTTAGAGAGTTACAAAAATCAAAACATTTGTACTTTGAGTCTATGTAATGGCATGGGTAAACTCGATATATAAGCCCTGAATGATTGAACTATGAAAACTATGATCCTTTTTATACTCGAGATATGTAGGACATCCCTCTGGGACCTGAGCTAGAATAATCGATGTTTAGAAAAACTCATATAAGTCATTTCCTCCTGATGTAAAACTGCAATGCTCTAATAAACTATGTGGATTTTTATTGAAATAATAACCAGGATATATAGGAAGCCTCATAATGTCTCAGACCCTCCAGGGAATATTAACTACCTCCTTGCATGTAAGCACATTACCGGGGACTTGGATTTACAGCTTCAATACATAAGTGGTAGCCCATTACCAGAAAATTATGGATGACCTCATAATTATACAGATTGATCTACTAAAGATACCACATTCATATGCACATGTAATAGTATTAACCTATATTCATTTATTAGGGAAATCAGTCCCATAACATGATTATAAATAGGATTTCAAATATTTCATATATATATAATACAATCCTGGAGTAGGTAAAAATTCCCCCAAAAAAAGGTGCAATGAGATTAACCTCTTATAATCATGACCAATGCGAGTTCCCAAGAGTAACTAGTCCAAAAAAACCTAATTGAATGTCTACCTTTGGATAGAATGTATATACCTCAATAAGGCTAAGGGAACTATTATTATTTTATAGGGAAGGAAAAACAGATGGAAAACCTAATGTGTGCAATATAACAAGGCCTTAAAAACCCCTCATGAAAAGCAGAGAGTGGGACCCATCCCATGCTCTAAACCCTAATGAGAAAATGGTGAACCTGACATGAGTATCTATAATAACAAAATGACTATGTTATATTCCATCAGACCATTTTTCCCACTATACACAAAATATTGTGAACAAGATGTGAGTCTATGTTATAAAAAATAAGTGGGTTATAATCCATCACCCTATATAATTTTCAACCCCATATGTAAAATAAACTGATAGGCCCGACATGAATCTCTTAGGACACATTGTTTTTCAAACACTATGAAAAAAAATCAATAAGACTAGAACGATCATATAGATGATCTTCAATCCCCAGGAATCTCATATATCAATCCATGAATTCACAATCTAGGTGAGCAGAATTTCTAGATCGAAAAAATAGGAAAATTGTTTTAACCATGCATATCTAATTGATCATTTTTTTCAATTATATAGACCTAATCGGTAACACATTTTATTTTTTCGAATGGCATTGTAGATTTTTCTTTCATTTAAAACATCCCAACCTGGTCCAATATCTTCATAATATTTCAATTACACTAGTAAATCATTTGTGGTTGTAACCCAAATGAGTCACAATGTGATCTGACATGCTCAAAAGCTCCAACAACATGTTTAAAATATGACAGTCTAGGAGTAAAACATACATGATACAATCCTAACTATGGAAGCTACATGTGAGGCTCTCCAAATATTGTACCTGACATATCTATATCACCTTATAAAGGTTGTTGTTATGCCAGTATCCCTAATTGTTATAACCAAACACATCAAGAGATTATATCCAATGGGTTACAACTTCCTCCATCCATATTTAATGAAGGTGGACCAGGTATCCATATATGGTTTCTATTCAATTTAGGTGCCTCAAATTGGGGAACCTACCAACTGTCATCACTGGTATCATCCTGTTAGTAGCCATCAGTCCCCTATTGTTTGTACTACCTGACATGCAACCACATATGATACCCATTCATGAGTAGCATGGAAGGAATATTGGGGGATGAAGGCACTGGATATCCCGGAGAGGGCTCATATCCCCACCCCTACGGAAGATGCGTGTCAACATACTCCGGTAGTAGCCATAAATCATGATCATATCCCTTCTGGTTCAGAACAATTATTTTGTAATATTCCATCAACAAGCAAGTTGGAGAAGCATATCCCTACCTATGTGAATGAATTTTATCACCATACTCTAATGGAATAGAAGGGATAATAAGGTTTTATATCCCAAACTTAATAAAAAACATCAAAGAGTGCATAATGGAGAAAGAAAATGTGTAGGATTATATACTGTCACATACTTCTCAAAAATTACAATATATTTTAGTATTATATGAAGCGCTCTGCCAATATATTCCATAAATACTATAAATAAAGTGAAAGGATCATACTTCTATCACAATTTCTATGGAAAATCAACACTCTGATCATCGTGAACAGGTTGTTGTACTGAAGCACCAACACACTCTTGGTACCATACTGATGTATTATCTACATATTTCGATAACGTGTGAGGAATTAGATCAGGATCTTACTCCCAATTCAATTGGGGAACACCAGGCCAGAGTGGAAAATTCCTCGATATAGGGTCACATGCCTTTCAAAAATGTTTGGCAACAAAATAAAAAGTCCCATTATAGGGATGATATCCATATTTTGGACAGGTCTCACCATATGAGGGGAACACGCCTTGAGAAAGGCTCATAATCCTATTAGAGATGTCTGGTGATATACTCCAAGGGCCTGTGATTGGGCTCATATCTCCATTCTGGACTAGCATCACATTGTGAGTGGTGTAGAGGCTTCGAGACAGGCTTATATTCACATTGATGAAATATAGAGACATACTCCAAAGCACCAGATGAGGCATATACCATGTTTTTGCTAAGGCTGATTAAGAGATAATAGAATGAGCCTAGAGACATGCTTCTATTCCTAGGATTTAATCTACATGGAATACTTCATCAGATCACTGATCCAAGGATCATATTCCTACATCCCCCAACGAACGACTGTGTTATCACTATTTCATGGTAATACAAGGGAACGATTAAATTAATTCCCCCATTAAATAGGTCATCCAACATATTCCAATGGGGAATACATATTCTGGCTAGGCTCGTATTCCAATTACATCGAGGGCTAACAATGTTTGAGTGGAACAAGCCTCAAGGAAGGCTCATACTCATTTCATGAAAGGCCAGTAGTATATCCTAGAGGCTAAAGATCAGGCACATACTCCAGTATTGACTGATGTTCACCATGTGAGAATGTCACATGCCTCAGTATCATCTCAAATCCTTATCAATAACGAGATTGATTATTTTAATAGTACAATAGATTCTTAGTAATGTGCTCATATAACTGTAGAAACATATGGTAATATACAAGTTCCAACATCCATCACATGATAGGATGACGTCCCTTCACAATAGAAATAGGTAGGTCAGAATATTATTACCATGATGTAGAACATGTCCCGTATTCCTAATCATGTCAATTTTTCTGTCTTTGAGGTGATTTAAGACACATTCTCAACACCTAAAGTGTTCATCATCTATTATATCAAAGATTAAAAAGAATACATTCATTAACATGATAGTATTCCTCATGGTGGGGTGGAGAAGGATCATATATTCTCTATTATTAACATCCACCATTGTGGAAATCCCTACAGAAATATCTACCATTGAATAGGAAATACTCCCCTTTCTAAAAAAACACTATAAAAAGAGTTGTCCAAAACTCTGGAACCATCAATTAGAGAGGTTCTTGAAACATTGGGGTTAACATTAAATGGTTACCCATCAACCTTCTGCAACACTCCTCTCCCATCAGAAGGAGACAATCAGAGCCATCATTTATTGTCTGGTCAGATGTAGGCATGTTAGTATGATGATGTGGAGGCCAACATTGACATATGGATAGAGTTAACTGGAAATAACCTCCCCATGTTGTTATAGAACCTTTTTAATTTTCTCTATCAGTCCCCAGATGAGTTAGAAAAGGATTGCATTCCTTACTTACCCCAAAATATATGGGATCCACATTAGAGAATCAAGGATTGATATCTACTTTATCTAGGATATGAGTTTCACCTTTGAAAAATAAAGATACTAATTTTTTTGCTTGACCAAGATGTTGTTTCCATGGCCTGGGATCCAAAACCAGAAAAACACAGTGAAAATATGCATCATACGTGAAACCATTGAATCATGTCACTTTAGTAGTTGATCATTGAATCCATGTAATTATTTTTTATACAATTATGTGGATTGTATTTAGGGTTACACATTATTACACATCTGGAATAAAAAAATCCCCCATATTCAAAATACTATTAATTTATTGCATCTGGTAAAATCATGGTATTGTGTAATGCTCGAGCCATTTAATCATTACAAATAAATTGTCCCTCTTCAACAATTCCCAGACATCACAAACTAAGGAATTATATAGAAAGAAGTACATAAAACCAGGCCCCTTAATGCAATGAGAACACATCTTTAACATTGATAGTTATGTTTCGATCATCCAGATAACTTTTTATAAATTATAATTCTCTTCATGGCCTATCATTTCACCCAGCCCATTTGAAATCATAAAGACACTTAAAACAACCCTTAATAGTTGCTACCATATCAACCATCCAGAAGTAGACATGTCCCCTTGGACCAGGAAAAAATCCACCACCACCTCCACCTCTCCAATCATCACTTCCTCAGAGGATTCATGACATGCCCTCGACATCTGTTAGAAAACTTCAGACCACTGGTCTTGGGGAATTTATATCTCAATCACCATATCTAGTTTCATCATCCCCATAGAGGGTCCTCAATGATTCTATGGTGTTCCTGATCATCCCCACCATACTAGGTTAGTGGAAATTATAACTTCATGTATGACCCAGGAATCATCATGTCCTCGACTATAGTCATTGGGTCCTAAACAAAACGAGAAATCAGTGCCAACGATTAATGTAAATAACCACAACCCCACAGTGCATGGGGAATTTTCATCATCATTATTTCCAAAGATAGAGTAAGTCTTTTTCTATGTTGTTAGGAAACAATTAGTGGTTGACATCCTAGATTTCTCTCCCATAAAAAGGGAAACCACTTTTGATCTCAGCTCGTATTACAAAAAAATTGGAAGCACCCTCCTAGTAACTTTTCATTGGGATAAATGGGATGTGCATAATAAAAATCCAATTAGACCTCAATATGCTCATTAGCCGTAATGACCCAACATGTCCAAGGGTTTAAATAATAGATTTGATGGAGGTGGAAAATAATCAAGCTGTTGAATTGAAGGTAAAGGAACAAAAACAATTTCTATGTATGCCTAGTAGAGTTTCTTCACTATAAACATGGAAGAAAAATATCATGATGTGAACACATTGGGATAACACGTGGAAAAAGTACCCTATAAGGAGGGTGATATTAATGCACCAAATGTGGTTGTGCCCACCCGGACCACATGAACACTTCAAAATTTGGTAGCATCAAATAATGAGTTTCCACCTCTATTTCGGAATAATATCAATGAAATTGGTAATTGTTTGGATACATCCAGATCACATTCTATAATAACTAAAGCACCTTCATAAAAGTAACAATTGTGACAATATGAGCTCTATGGAAAATTAATGATGATATAATCTTGTGAAATATTCTCATTGGGTATCATCTATAGATAGAGAAAAATATTCTCACTCTCATTTCCAATTTCCCAACAAGAGTTGTATCATAGCATAAGAATGACTCTATATCTAATAATGCAGTCTATATAAACGAGGAAGTCGAAAATGATCGTGGAATCCCTTTGTTGTGGTAAAGAAATCTCCCTAATTAGGGTAATCATTTAGTCATATTAATAGTTTGGAATCATCTAGATATGAAGGAGGAACTACCTCATCGGCCCCCACCCACTCCTTGTGATGGGAGGTGGCTCAAAGAGTTGTGCCCCTAGAGTTACATTACACCAATGATTCACCAGCTTCATGAATTGAAACCATAGAATATTATTTTCACCTATGTATCCAGAAAGGAATCGATATCCCAAAAGGGTGGATGATAATCCACCTCCACAAAAATTTGGAAACCTTACCTTCTCAACCATTGATGGTGTTGGTTACCCTGAAAAAAATGGCACACACATTGTATCTCAATGTGGCATGATGGAGGACTATGAAGATCAATATGAGAAAAAAAAGATGATGTGTTTAAAGAATGCACTTATGGGCCCAGCCTTCATACGGTACCACAGTCTTTCGGTAGGATCTCTTGTTGGATCAGAAGAACTTTATCCCTAGTTATTTTAACAGTTCATTTCAACACTACGAAAAACAGAGATTGTAGATCTGACGAAAAACATCCAATTAATTAAAAAGAGGGTTTTTGATATCATATCCTAAAGTAATGGTTCAATCTATTCACTTATCATCCCCAACTCTCAATAGTAACTATTCTAAATATATTGTTAAAATATCAGTGATGAGTTGATGATTCCCCTAATACCAATGAAATATCCAGGTGGTTGTTGAGAGTTTTTTGAAACGGAATAACATCTTGATGAGGATATTTAGTGAATCCAATCCTTGTTTCGACTCATTCCCACAATATAATAGAATATACAAAAAGAGCAGTAGTTGTAGCTATCACTCTCAAGCTTGTAGTGGTGCCCATCTAAGCACTCAGGGAGTTCCAGAACCACCCAACACATCCTGTCAACTGGTGAAAACAAAATAATATCCCTCTTCTATTAGAAAATATTAATAAGTAATGTTTAGTATTTATGGAAGATATGATTAAATTATTCTCCTTCCAAAATGAACAAGTCCATGGTTATTTTTGGGAATCCATGGACAACAACTTCCTCCAACTTTCACATCCCCAAAATCATAAAGATGTTAATCTCACTGACCATCATTACTACATCTATTACCCAATAAGTTTTCTTCATAATTTCCAATAATTATTCATCTTCAAATATATCCTTCAAGGCTTGTTCGAATTTGGATAGGTGATTCAAGATAAATCACAAGATTAGTTGTCTTGGATAGCCATCATCCAGTTAAAAGAAATGGATGATTGGTAGAATGATCTAGCCAGCTGTGTGAAAAAATATTACAAATGGATGACATAAAAAATAGTTTATCGATCTCACACCACTCTAAAATCAATGTTTACTTGGTTTTTTATAGCTCCACCAACCCATAAAGAGAAATCCAATATGTGTTTTGATAGGGGGCATGACCACCAATAATAGGTAATGACAGTGGAGGAAGATTCATATTTTTTATTAAATCAATCACTAACACATAATGATTTATTCAATACAACATCTACAGGGCCGGAAACGCTCCACTAAATAGATTTCACTTTATATGAAGAGATCACCATTGTCTCTGTCAATGTGATACACTTAGTGGTCCTTTTTTTCAATGATTAATATGCTCCCAAATATGATTTTCAGACATATAATTTGGGTATGGGAGGAAACTTTACCCGAAACGAATGGTATAGGGGACAATGAAGACATGGTCATCCACAATATTCTGTTCATATCATAATGAGTGAAATATATAGAAATAAGACTTGTAGGAAAGCACTCTAGTTGGTTCCCTAGTTAAAAAGTGGCACCTTAGATTCCTCCATTATTTTTCATTCATCATATTTTATTACATGACCACTTAACCAGAGTTCAATTAAATAAACACATACAATGGGAAGGTTGACGTGACCTACAAAACCATAAAAAGCCACACCATCTATTTTTTGTGAAAATACCATGTCCATACACCACAGATACATCTTATCCTGATCCAAATTACTAGGAGCGTCCCCATATCCAAATGTAGTCAACTATGACCTAAAATAATGTTGTTATGAAATTTCTAGTCTCAAACCCTTCCAAAATAGCAATCCTTGATGAATTCCACCTTTTAAAATAACTCATGCAGGCATTTCCTGAATCCCTCCAGAGCCCACATGAATTCCAGTGAGAGGTCGATGCGACCGTGTTCTATTGAGTGGATAATATTTCCTTAGAATGTCATGTCTCCATCTAATTCACTGATCGAGATCAGTAAGAGTCAATCCAAAGGCCCATCTGTCCCTTGTACATTTTAGATAGACTAAATAATGTCAATGTTCATTGGGTGCTGATTGATAATGGATCTGGGATTAATCTAATCTCGGATCCAACTCTCCAATGTTTGGGATAAATAATATGATATTTATCCCCCAAAAATATTTTCAATTCGGTGTAAAAAAACTGAGAAAATTCATATTGGGAAGATTAAACTAGAAGACCAATTTGTGGAACTCACATCCGACAATGAGTTTTTTGTGATCTAGAAAGGCACTGCATATAATTTTTTTCTCAGAAGACCATTTATCCATAGCCATTTGTTAATACTATCAATGATATACCAATGGATAAAGTACCCCATCAATGTAAATGTTTTCATACTACATGTTGACAATTCCCCCTTTGAAACATACATATCCACAATTGTTGAAGCATATTCACACAAAAATGGGCATATGAAACCAAATATGGAAGATGATATACTAGTTGAAGCTCCAAATGGTTTGGTGATTTCCCTTATGAACCCTTGTAGTATGCTCAATAGTGGTTATCTTCTCACCATAAATATGGTCAGAATAGAAAATATAACCCAAAGGTACAATCCCCCTATATCCTTTGTGATGACGCAAAAACAATCAACTCAGAAGTGTGTCTGCAATGACTCGAATAAGGAAGAATGATGATGTCTCTTCTAATTGACTCCCTCACCCTAATAGGGAGTAAGAAGCCCATATATCACCATCTCCACATAAAAATGTGCAATAAGAAGATGATATGGGTTAGGAATAGGATGAACTCGGGAACACATGTCAAACATTTGAGAAAGGTTTAATCCTTACTATAGATGAGCTTAAACATGTAAATATAGGAATGAAATAAGACCTTCATCCTACTCTTATTAGTTCTACGATTCCCCTTGAAGAGAAAGAGATATAAGTCACATTACTAATGTAGCACATATATGTGCTCACCTAAAACTATATAAAATTTCTAGGATGGAATCAAGATGTTGTTATTGACCATCTCAGACTACCCGATGAGTAAAAAGGATTCAAATAGAAATCTAGGAGTATCCACCCCTCTAATGCCACCAATGTAGAGGATAATTTCAACATGTTTATGAATGAATCATTTTTCTGAGAAGTTAAATACAAAATGTTTCCTTCCAAAATCTTCCATGTTAGGTAAATGATTGGTGATATTATGGTTTTCATTAATTTAAAATACCATAACCGGCATTACCTGAAGAATGATTTCCCATTTCAGATTATATATCTCATGATTTATAGAACTACTGGCTTATAATATATTAAATTTTGGTTGGGGATTCATAGTACAATCAGATAAATATGGACCCTAATGATGAAGAATCCATCACCGTCATAACACCTCAAGGATTCTTCTAATATCATTTCATTTCCTTTGGATTAATGATTGTTGGTTCCACTTATCAATGCACCATGAATTTCAACTTTAAACCATTTTTGGGACAGATAGTTGAGTGTTATGTCAACGGCGTGGTTGTTAAATACCAATAATTATTTGATCACTACATTGATCAAGAAACATTATTTGACAATATGTGATAGCAGAGTATAACGTAGAATCCATTTAGGTTAGCATTTGAGGTAAAATAAGGTATTTTACTTGTCTTTGTAGTATACCACCATGACATTGAGGTTATCCAAAAAAATTACAAGGGATATCTTAGAAATGACACCCCATGAAATCACTATGAATTTCGGGGACTCCATTGGAAACTATCATACATTCGTTGTTTCATAGAAAATCTAGCTCGAATAGCTATTCCATTGACAAGGTTAATGATGAATGGAATCACTTATCGATGGGATGATGAAGTTCAACGAGCCTTTAAAAGTATCAAATAGTACAAGCTACACCCACTAGTTTTGATGACACTGGTGGATGGGAGGCCACTCATCGTCTATGTGTCCCCCATGTAATTATCATACGATACCCTCCTAACACAGAAATATGATACGGGAAGTGAGAATAGTCTCTAACATCTCTACCAAAAGATGTTATGTATCGAGACAAGATATTTTGATGTGGAAAAGAATTATGTTGTAATCATATTTGTTGTGAAAATATGAATATCTACTATCAGCACCACAAAGTCCACCTTGTTCTCGTATTGATCGAATCATGTACATCCTTGGAAGCCCTATGTTGAATGGGTTCCTGGCTTGATGGTTGGTCATTATGAAGGAATATGACATTTAGTTCATATAATATAAGATAGTGAAAGAGAAATCCCAATATGATTTTATCACAACACTTCCTACCCTATAAAATACACCAAAAGACACTGAGATCCTAGATTAAGAGGACTTTTATACCAATGACCCACCCAAAACATCAGTGATGCACTTTGATGGTTCCTCTTATAGTCCTACCGGGATAAGAATGGGAAACTGTATGTTCAACCATGTCATTCTGGGGATTTTAATTTTCTCTCCATATAAAGAAGTTCATCCCTAGTCTTTCTCACAATCCAAAGGCCGCACTAATAATGAGGAAGAATACAAAGCCCTCATCACATGGTTAGAAGTATCCATATAGAAGCACATAGCCTAACTGAAGATGAAGGAAATTTAGAATTGCTCATAAAGTTGATAAATGAATAATATGCCTCTAAAAAGGATGAATTGGACCCCTCATTGACTATGTCATGGAATTTATGGGACTGTTCCCTTTTGATCCCACATTTCATTATGTTTCCTGCACACATGATTCTCATTATAACACACATTATAATGCATCCATCATATTGAATGAACATAAGCAGGAGAATGAAATCATCTATATCACAAATTGAAGAATGGTATCATCAATCGTTATATGTGATATGGATGAAATCAATCTGGTCAGCACCACCCTAGAGTGTGATGAACAAATGACCACTCTTGGATGGATGGAGCCCATAGTTGGATATTTCCAAAACAGAATTCTCCCAATAGATGGTGTTAGAAGGGAATATATTCATCCATGAGAATCAAAATTCACTCTTCATGTTTTTTCATATGAGAAAAATGTAATCTACAAATGACAATTTAATAAAATTATCATTAGGTGAGTAGTATATGGAAAAAATCTCTGTAATCGAATAATTCCATATAGGCTGATGCATCACCCATGATCTAGAACCATGATCTCCCACCAAATTAGGAGGCTGGGATACTACAAGAAAACCATTATACATGACTATGTGGAATTCAGAAGGGAATATCATTTGTGATAGATTCATAAAAAATTCATCCATTAACCCCCAAAATTTCAATAGAGAGATAAATATTCCTAGCCTTTTTTGGTTTGGGGTGGATGTTGTGGGGCCATATCCCCCTGACACAACTAAGCCATTCAAGAACGTCCTTACTACTTCTGAATTCATTTCCAAATCGACAGAGGCGATACCCCTCAAGTAATTCAAATGAAAAATATTCGAAACATCAAGATTTGAAATATCACCACCCGGTTTGGAGCCCCAAACACAATATTGATGGACAAAAAAAACAAATTTTTGTTCAATGAAGTTGAAAAACAATATTGACAGTACACTATCGAGTATAATCAGTCAAACTATTGTCTTGTGATGGTAAATAGATAGATGGTAAAATTTAATAAGAATAAATTGAATGTACAATAGAAGATAGTGACTAAGGATAATAATTAATGGATGGATAAACTCCTCCATGCATTATGGGCCTATCGTACCACTATACATACTTCAATATAGCAAACACCATACTCATTGGTGTAAATGAATGTTGTAGTTTTACCCATATAAGTCTAGTTGCCTTCACTCAAAATAAGCATTTTTAGAAGATATTAGATGATAAAAAACCACAAAAGTAGCTGAAAAAAATGAATGACTTGTTGAGAATATATTATGTACATTGCAAAACCTTAAGGTCCATCATAAACAGATATCTCAGACATTTAATAAAAATGTTCATCTTCTTTCATTAATCTAATGGGAACTAGTTTCATCTCTCATTACCCCAATGATACTTGGAAATATGACCACAAAATTGGAAACCAATTGGGATAGACATTATGTAATATATATGATATATCATAATAGATCCCATTTGATAGACACCGTGGATGGGGATTGTATCACACCACCCACAAATCCATTGTTTCTCAAGAAATACATTGAATAAGCTATCATCATCAAGGGAATACACATTAGAGTAAGCCATATAATTTATCCCGAGTAAATGATGCAAAATTTTACAAATATTTTCTAACCACTGGATAATAAATAGTACATAGTATGTCATAGCTATATGACACTAAATTTCATGGAGTCATTAGGACTATGCATGAATTGGTTCAAACTCTCACAGGATACATAGTGATTCTTTAATCTCTATTCTCGGGACCTGCAATAATATTACATTCCTTTCACATTAATGGATCAAATGACATTACCGCAGGACATAAAACAATATGGATCCAAAACATCCCCCTTCATGAAGGGTGACATAATTTCCTTACCACATGACACAAAACAACATGGGTCTATAATTTCTATCTTCATTAATGATGAGTCGAACACTTCCATACTGAATGATGTTAAACTACATGACTCTCTAGAATTACGTATGGAATTATTATCATTTTTTAAAGAGATGCATAGGGACACTGTGATCATATATATTTCTCTATGAACCACATGATTCAAAATCACCCAATTCATCTCTTAAATGACTCTACATGGGATCCTTTTCATTCTTTTTTTGTAATACAGATAACTGCTCATGTGGCTTATTAATTCTGAAAATGTTCTCCCAATACAAACAAAGAATATAATCATTGATAGGTTTGTATTGGTCCTGAATATTACTCCTAAAATGGCCTACCGGAAGTCCACACTACAATACATTATACATCACGACTCATCTGAACTACATGTGGTTTGATTCTCATTTTGATGAGATAAATAATGATACATAGACTTCCACCCTTGGCCCCAACCATAATATTCCCATCGTTTCATGTCAGTTCACCTCCATCACTATTTCATGACTTTAAGATGAATGGGATTTCAAGAACAAGGTATGGCTTTATTCTCATTTTTCATGGGATACGTAGCAACACCTAAACATCCATCCCTAGACCTAGCCATAATATTAACACTTATAATGGCAATCCATATTCATCCTTCCACCATGTCACTAAAATGCATAGTCCATTAAAGAACCATGTCTTTCTTGATTCCAATCATTATAGTATATGTAGTAATTCCATTACCACTAATCCTTGAGAAAAATACAATAATAAATATAAATAATTACAACCTCTCCATACATGCTAGACAGACTAAGAGAGAGTTCCTTTTTTTTGAACTACGAATGGCTTGATTCCAATCACCATGGGATATGTTCTGACACCAACAGTTAAATTCATGGTCCCAGCCAGGATTCCAACATTTCATGTCAGGGGATGACCATAATTCATAATGATGATAAACTCTACAGAATGAAATCCTTATAATGTGATGTTAAACTACTGGGAAATTGTCTTTACCACATTATTATAATATTCAACTGCATACATCCTTACAATGTGAAGTAAAATAATATAGAAAACATTTTTGTCGCATGACATTAAAACTACAAAACAATATTCCCCACTACATAATTATAAATTGTGAATATCATCTACCATTTTTCATTCATGATCAAAGGACCAAAAGAAATATACCTCAGTTAACCAGAGCAAGGGGTGATACCACCATATCCTTAAAGCACCATTATCTATTTGCCTCACATTAGATATTGTATGGATTAAGATTCCACAAGTTCTCATAACCCCTGACAATATGAAATTTATCGTATTTTTTCTATGTTAATGATCTAGAGTGGATATATATGAAAAACCTAATGATATCTTAGTCCAATGTAAATTTTCTTCTAATTTTAGTAAGTCCAATTCCACTGAGGTGGAATCAAACATCTTTAGGTATTATGTGACATACTGGGTATAAACGTCCCATAAAATTTACAATTACCTAAGAAACTCTATCCATGATTTACACCATTTGGACCTCCCAATCAAAAGGATATAGGAGTACTATTGATGCTTGGTATTCTAATTAGTCTATTTTGTAATAGATCCCATATTATGTCCTTGTGATTCATGACCATAAAATGATCATTCTTTTTTCAATATTGTATGAAATTAATCTATAGCCTATATTGGTCCATATCGAAATCTTTTAAACTACTACAGAAAGATTTGAAAAAACAATCAGGATGAAAACCTTTAAAGGGAGTCCTCAGAAAAATTCAAGCCTTCTACAATAAACTATTCATATCTAGTGTGTAGGAATAAATTAGGGTGAAAATAAATGTCATGATGCTTATAGGGTCTACTATACTACCATGGTAAAAGACAAGATATTTTTTGATAAACACCCTATAATAGTTAGAAGTTAGTGTATTGATTGTTCACATTTCATCATTGCATGAATGCGTCCTCTAGGTGGTGGTGCATCTTATAGGTTTTTCAAACCATTCTTGGATCGTACATTTTTCAGAAAAAACAATTCATGAATTAAATAATATTGAGGCATCTTAAACCATTTACTTCCTCTATAAAGGAAATGATATCTCCCTACATGATTAGTTCATCAGTGTAGAAGGGCTTAGACCAACCTATAAGAGACATCTTGGTCCGATATAATGGCCCTTATGATATTGGTGTTCCTAGCATCATCATGGAGGAACTGATCACACAATAGTGTTTTATGATATCCATTGTGTGACTGACCTATACCTTCCTCATTGCCTAATCACTTTTTAATATGATTTATAGTCTTCATACCAGACTATTCAAGGGGATCTTAGATACTAAACATCGACACACCATGTTTTCAAACCTTTATTAAGGGTATAATACAACACATCATTCCTGAACCATTAATGGCCTAAAACTTATTATTCAAATCCATAGTGTTTAGGGATAGATCTTCATAAAATAAAATGTGGATTTTACTAGGGTTATATAGTGCTTCTTTGACAATATTAACTCCATGACCAAATTCTTCATCAGGACTTTTGAGTCTTCACATCTCTTTCATGACCCTTGAAAAGAAGTGGAGACCATCTTTTCATGGCCATTATATCATGAAATAATTAATTTATCCTAGAATCTAATGGAATCAACTTGTTGTAAGAGTGGGACTTCTGATACTTCTGATCCCCATAAACACAAAGCAAGAACCAAATGTCTGAAAATGATACATGATATTACCTACATGTCCTCCCAATCCCATATTCACTAGACTCAATATTTTGGGATATGATTTATATCCCTCTCACTCCAACTATCATGGGGCCCTACTATCCCTAGTTTTATCAATAATTTATATTTCCATCAATAAAACATATATATCCCATGGAAAAAAGTGGATTAAAAATTTTCTTGTCCATGATATTGATGCATAAGGGATTTATCATTCCAAATATAGGAATCTCCTCCTTCCATGAAACTCCAATCCTCTTGATATATAACAGAACCATTGAGGAACTCATAACCCCATAGTTTTTAATTTCATTCATGGTCTTTCAACCCATTATTACATAATGTTCTATGCTACAAGACATCAAACTAAAACAAACCGATGTTATGAACTAGATGATATTAATCAATAATACACCAAAGGAAGCATCTAAAAGACCAAAAACTATAGTAAAGAAGATGTCTTATAGAGAAGACTATAAAAATAAGAGAAGACTATAAACATAAGAGATAAAAGGCCTGATTTAAAATATACAAACCTAATGAGCTTGACAATAATCTATACAATGAAGGCCTATAAGGACCACTACATGGTCTTAACAAGATCGATGATTCTCTAGCCAAAATATTTTCAATTTCATCAATGATATAAACTACTACAGCTTAAGGAAATATTTCCTAACTAGATAATATATCTACCAGTAATGTGATTTCAAGATATATGGAATAGGATATCAATAATCAATCTCTTGATGTTTGGAATTCATGAGCTCCTCTTAGAGAAAATCTCTCAGAATTTCAACATTGGATTACATGAATTCGTGGTCATTCAATATGAAAAACGATATGAGTATAATTAGGGATATGAGAAATATTACAATGAAAAAATGTCATCCATCACATGAAGAAAATAAAAAAGTGGAAAACACATATAATGTATGAGGAAGTATGTTTGTCAACATCAAAGAATAGAAAATAAGTAATCTCCACATACTGGAGTCTCTCCAATGGAGCCACAATCCAATGAATGTTTGAATGTTTATGATTTCATCACAACATTTTCAATGAATATTCCTTATGCTATGAAAGTATCTTCTCCACAAAAGCCCTAGATTTTCATAGTTCGTCCGCAGATTCAGTTTCTTCAATCACATCATGTTAAAACCCCTACACATTGGAAATGGCTTCTGGACTTGCGTTTTCGACCACATCAATATATCATAGTTTCTCCCTTACACCGTTTTATGATGTTTGTATTGTGGGTAAAATTTGGGAAGACTCTACTTGATGAAAATTGATATAGTAATAAAGAGTAAAAATTATAGATCAGAAGTGGAAAATTTCATCCTTCTCGGCATTGAATGCATCCCAGTAAGTGGATGCCTTTATTATATACTAGGTGGATTCAACTATTGCCCATCCATTTATTGCATCAATGAAGAAGAAGCCTCAATAGTTGTTATAAAAAATTCAACAGTCATATTTTTTCTCTCAATGAATCAACATCCTTTACTTGAGTATGAGAAGTAGAAAAATCAAATACTTCATAACATTAGGAATGAAACATAAACTGAAGGTTAACCAAACTATCCTTTAACACTGCTAAGGGGTTTTCCAAAACTATGTCCCAGAACTTCATCCACATGTGTTGCCTCATCAACTAATAGAATTGCAATGAACCCAGACCCTCAGCTAGACCCATTTTAAAAACTAGAGTGTATGATGGGACTAGGTCACATGAAGAAAGTGTTGTACACATGGTCTTTTAGGATGAGGGGAGGGAACCCTCCTCAGTATTGGTAGATTTATTTGAGGAACCCATTAGGTAGCATGGACTAAATCAGCCAAATTTTGGGGTGATTATGATATAATAAAGGACATTGTTTCTCATCAACTATATGATGAATAATGTAGTATCATCAGTATATTAGAATATTTGACAAATAATAGAACATTAAATTTCTCAGTTGCATCACCAGAAAGATCCAATTCCCCATCCCCATCCTTAATAGAAGAAGAAATGCCTTCTCGTGATGGGAGGACTTGTAGACCTTCTGACCATTTATAAAAGAAGAAATCCACCCACCAAACTAAGGACTACATGGATGATAATAAAAATATCAATAGAGATTAAACAAAAAAGTGTCAATTCTTGATGAAGTATTTACCTTCTTAAAAAATCTATTATATTATGTCTTACACTGTAGAAAAAATGGATACATATTCTAACAGTATAAAAATATGCACCTACCCACACTGGATCAAATGATGTGATCTCTAATGCATTCATAGAAGGAAATGGTCATGATAGATCTGTCACCCCAACTACCCTCACTTTTGAAAGAGTCAGACCTAGTAGCAAAGGGTCTTCTGATGCAATTAAATGATCATCTGAATCCATATATGTGTAAAAATGATATTTATTGTGAATTTGATGGGGGTATATGAATTTTCATGAAATCGGAATATACTTCTATGATGAAACACGATGAAAAAAATGAAGTACCAAATTTACATGAGGATCCTAGAGAAGAAGGATCTAACAGTGCATATACTTTTCCTCTCTTAATATTCTTCCCTTCTATGGAAGGTCCACCATAAGGGGTTGAAGCTTAGACTGCTAATTTATAGGTGGAAAACCATTCACTTGTCTGATCTTATTGACCTAGTGGCCCATCATCATTGGTTTCTTATTCATTACCAAATACCTCTCCCATGAACACACCATGGGGAACATATTCTTGGGAAGACATTATAAGATAGTCATTAATGACATTCCATTCCTTCAATAAATTTAATGGATTTCAATAGAGTTTAAATAACATTATGACACCTTAATAACCATATTATGACAAGAAATATCACTTCTTCGATGATATAGTATCCCTACTCATCTACAATGATTTGATGTTTGTCTTGGATAACTAATTTGTCAAAAAGTAGGGAGACAATTTTCTAACCCTTGATACTCACCAAAGCCAACTCAAGGTCCTAATGTATTTCCATAACAACCACATAATGGTCTTTAAATGTGATACCATGAGGTGCGATGATATAATAAAATCTTTATAAAGGAACTTATGACCATTCTGATTAACTAAAATGATCAAGTTCAAAACATCTCACCTTATGAATATCCCATGGTTGAGTGGAAATAATGGACAACAGCTCTAGAATTGCCTCACCGCCTACCATTGAATTCATTGTCTCTATGGAAGCAAGCTCTTCTTTCGAAATGGTAAGCAATGATATCCTTACAAGGTTATTCTAAGGACATTGTCCATTTTTAATCTAGTTATTTATCGGGTCTAGTATTATTCTACATGGTTGGTGGTTGTAATTATTTTCTTACCAATTGGTATAATTTACCTCTTGGATATGACAGAATACAGTTCTCTTTTTTTGGTGGGATAAACAAAACAAAGCATTAAAAGTGGGGATGTTAATCCTAACACCATTCTCATCCTAGGTGAACATCATCTAAAATTTGAGAGATATCATATTATTACCTCTATATTGAATATATATATAGTGAGTAAATATTTATTGAACACATAATAACTAGTAGTAGAACTGATAGGGTGGATACGACTCATAGATGATATTCTCATAAATAATGGTGGAATAATCTCCATCAGGAAGTGACACTATAGAAAACCATGAATCATGATTGGATTCATAATTATCCACAAAGTCACCTATCAAAACCAAAATTAATTTTCTAAAGGATAAATGATCATTGAGACTTATATAGTATTTTACTTCCCAAAAATTCAATGGACTGGGTCTCAATCCACTCATACACTGTAAGCATGGTTCAATGTGGGTATTGGGAATATCCCGAATGATTAGATATTTGAATCCACCCAGGTGATCTCCTATGAAACCCCATAATACTTGGATGGGTATAACAATCCTATAACGAAAATTAACCTAATAAAGATCATGTAGAAGGTGGTAGAGGTTATCCAACACATGTTTCACTAGCTTGATACAGCCCCCCTTTCCATAGATTTCACCACTACGAAAGTGGAAACTCAAACTCAACATTTCTCAATTGTGCGAAGTAAGTACCCACTTAGCAATATGGTAAGATTACCGGCATGTTGAATCACTACGTTGATATTAGGGACAACCTCCTATATCCATTCCATAAACATCCTATCTTCAACCGTGGGCCAAAAATAACATGGTACACAATTAAATATAATTACAGACATTTTTTAGCATTATTACATTTGTCTCAAAACTAGTTTTCTAGATAAATAATTCCTCCCATGCTTTTAAAGGGATATCCTATCAAGGTAGCACCCCATTTGGATGTGATTTCATTCCAATATTAACCAGTTTTCAAATCAAATGAGGGATCTTCATTTATTCTCCCTAGGATGATTATAGTGGAAATAACTCATCTAAAACGACCCCCAATATTGGTGCACCACGTATCTATCCACATCCCAAATACTGATTTAGAAATCTCCATATGTAAGTTGGAAAGTGTATGTATTTGGGCTATAATGGATGAAGAGACCTGTCGTCATAACATTATTACAATTTTTAGACACCTGGGAATTCTAAACAATATCACACATACCAATATCCCTTAATTCCTTATAGATTTAAGAAGTTATATAATAGAACTAGAAATTCCATCCCCAATCCATACAACAAATACCTCATCATTATAAATACAACATGGTTTTCAATCCCAATGATTCATTAAGAGAAAATTTCTGCATTTATGATCAATACATATGGACATCCTCATTAACCATGAGATTAGTACAATCGATCTATATAGGAATAAATGTTAGTATATTCACATCTTCCCGATATCCCTGTGAAATAATGTGAACCCTAAGGAATGATTCATGTAAATGGTGTTATGGGTTGTTGGAATCATGGTGTAGGTATAAATGGTGACTTTGTTGGAGAGATGAAAGCATTGTTAGTAAGACCATACCTAGATTGAGTCAAAATTTCTAATAGGGGATATAACGAGAACATTAACCCCATTTTTGATGTTAGGATACTCTTGTTTTACATAAAATATGGGGGAAATATGATCTACACTCGCTACTATAACATCACATTGGGCTCTTTCCACATTAGCCTCCTTCTTTGAGGGATTGTGAGAGGTTTGATGAGAACCAGAATCCAAATGAAAATAAGTAAGTGGAACATGTCAGACCAAGAGAATATAAGTTCATGTCAAAAATTAAATCATGAAGGTTCTAGAAGAATCATGAGAATCACATGAATCTATATGGAATTTTTGTATCACATTAAGGATTTGTAGATCATCTGATACATGAAGTCTTCACGGGCCTCATAACCCTTTTATGGAATTGTGTAACACATGAGTGCTTTTTAATGCATGCAATTTCATGACCGAAAAACGGTCATGAGAATAGGTAGAAATGAATGACAAAAAAATCAGACCCTACGAAACCCTCATGACCATCATAGTACCTTATGGTCTAAGTTAAAAAAGAATTACTGAATTAGGGTTCATATTTGTATGGGAAAAGCACCTAAGCGGAAGTAGACCTAAAAGGATGGGTAACATGTAGAAGCCTTGCGAATAGGGTCTCACAGTCAGGATCCATAGAAAAATATTTTGATGTAGTTTCATGAAAAAAATAAAGGTGAGATTACTTTGGAGAATTGGTGATTATTGGAATGAATTTCTCACTAAACCTCATATATATAGGTAATTTGGATGAATACAATGTGTCAACCGATAGACTAAAATTAACATGAATAACTGATTCATGACACCTTAAATGGACTTGGTGTGATATAATTTTCTCATAATAGATCCATTATTACCATGGATATCACTCCCTAGGGGGGGAATTTGTTGACACACAATATATAGCATAAAAAATTCACAAGGGAAGAAATACCTAAATATGGTTATTATTTATTCTTAAAAAGAAAATGAAAATGAATATAATTGAGATGAACTGACTTTGAAAACCATTAAGATTCCCACATTTGTATGAACATTATAATGTTTCATGAAGTCTCCATTTGAGGAGCATGAACTATAGAGGATCCCATGGAGGCCACTTTTCAATGAGTCACTCTTCTTTTTCAATGGTGCTCCAGAAAACTAGTAACCACATAGGTGGAAACCAGATGAGTTCTCTTAATCCACTATGGTTTCTGGTGATAAGAACCTAGAAATACAACATAAGAGTACTCTGAAAATGAAAGGAAGGACACCCATAATTTTTGGGCCCCACGAAGTCATAATGGCCACGTCACTTATGATTGGTGAGAAAGGTTATTATTCATTACTACATCTATGAACACTTGAAATACCTCCAGGAATTTGTGAAATAAAATAATGGAGTTAAAAATGGAGGAGGCAGGATATAGTCATGGTTATAAAAAGACATGAAACACACCTTTGGTGATCTACCATATGTCCTGAGTCCTTTGAAACATGTCAGGTCATCTCATGAAGTAAATTAATCTTTTCATCATCATCAAATGGAAAGCCTTAGATATATCAGGGAAACCATACTCTTCCCTTTGGAACATCAATGTCAAACAAATATAACCATCCAAAAAATAATCATTCACACCCACATTACACGTATTGTTAAAGCGAGGTATCATCAAAAAATTGCGTAATTTTCCATGGAATTAAAAATCAAATCTTACATGTCTCCTAACATTTGTTACATAAAAAAGGGGATAAAAATGTTGGAAGTGAGAGAACTGGTTGTGTTAAAATGATTTATATGTGCATAGGAAGGTCACAACATAGTCTCATGAGACTCCTAGACAAGTCACACCAAGGATAACGAGAGGCCCTTTCAATAGGCATCCCGATATCACAAAGTCCCTTCAGCATGTCAACTTGTCAATAATGGAGTACATAGACGTGCCCACATGATTCAACAATTACAAATTAACTATAAATACTCTAATAAATGATGTGTTAAAGGATGGACTTCTAGTTTCTGAAAACATGGAGACACCCTTGGAGCAGTCAATGATAGAGACCAATGAAGTTGTGTGGGACCAAATCCATTCACCGACTCTAGACTAGATTCAAGAATGATATGTAGCACAATCCCAAGAATAATTTGGGTGGAGATTCATATAAATTCCAACACTAACATGAACAAATGGTTGGACTATAGATGATTAGAATCTCAACCTCTGGACTCTGATGCAGAAGGGCTAGACAGGAAATCTTTGTTTTTCGACTAGAAATATATTGAAAAAAATATAGAAAAATCTTGTTCCATGCATATGATAATCTACATGATCATTCATATATCAAAAAAAGAATATTGGTATGGTGTGTGAAGAAAATACCACATAACCCCCATATCATGCAAATCTCATGATAAAATAATATTGAACTAATTTATGGAATTCAAAATACAAGGGATAGAACCAAGACTGAAATTAAATGAAATTAGTTAATAAATTTTTTTTGGCTCCAATTCAATTCATGGGAGTCATACAAAGACACAAAATGACACCATGAAACAACCCCTAGATCTCATGATGCTCTTTCACTATGATATTTGGGAAATGTGAAATTTTTCAGGCCTATTAGAGAAAATCATATGGTCCCACTGATCACACCACATTGGTCTCATAAAACCCTTTGGAACTATCACCCAAACTATGTAATTTCTTTTAGATACAACTCCTATCTAATGTAAAAAAACATTATCATGTTAGGTAAGCCTCATGGTTGCCCATTGGTATGATAATTAAGCTATCATGACACCCTAAACAGAGGTAAACCAACACATGTGACACCCTCCAAACTTGGAATCAAGGTATCATGATTACCTATAGGGATGTTCCCCATCATATGCAACTTCCTCTAAGTCATGTACCACAAAATCTTTTGACACCTTCAATATGCGTCGAACAAACTACTGTGAATGAGATAAGGGCATTTCACATGGATCATGCAACACCTCCTAGAAAATTAATCAAGGTGAGGTGACAAATCTAAGTAAAAACCATATGGATCTTTTGAGGTTCTCTGGAAATGTCAACTAGGTAATGTGACACCCCCCATAAATACCTGTTAGGTCATACAGAAAACCTCATAGTGTCAATCCAAATATAAATGGAACTACATGACTCTAATTCAAACTATATTTAGGATATGTAGTCCACCTCTCTTGAGGTTCTTGATCTATATTAATCATATTGGTAAATCCCTTAATTTATGTATTTTCTTCCAAGTGACGACATTGAGTACTTAATATACTATATTTCTCATAATGATCATCGACCCCATGGTCTGAGGTAGTTGCAATGATCAGGACACATACACTATAAACCTCCTCTATTATATGAGAAGTCTCAATTTATAATCCCCCAATTGAACTATGATAAATATATTTCTTACCATCACCAGGATACGTATGATTTCACTGTAAGACCCAAGTTCCATGATAAATCATCTAAAGGAAATCCCACCACATAAGTCCAACATCATGAAAAATGAAATGATCATTTCCATTCCTTTTTTCTCACATTGACCAAGGATTATGTGATCTAATGGAGTTTTGATAAACATATAACCTGCAACATGAGTCTCTAAAATTATTGGGGTATCCTCTATATGTAATAAGTGAATGAACTACAAAAACTTTTATTATTTATATTCTCAACATTCATATAAATATTCTACTGGACTCGAGCTTGAATAGTATATCATCTAGAGAACCATATAATATATTTTCCCAATGAAGTAAAAATGAATGGGATAAACATAATACATAGGTTATTATTCCTACAATAACAAATATATACATGACACCTCATAATGGATCAATCCCCTCCTCAAAATATTAACTTCCTCCGTGTATGGCAGCACATTATGAAGCACATGGTTATACGACATCAGAACATATTCAGCCTCCCATTCCTAAAATAAAATTATGAAGAACCTGATATACAGGAATATGGATTAATTGAAGAGACCCTAGACATTTTTCACATGAAATATGACTAACCTATAGTCATTTTTAGGAAAACTGGTTCCATATTTTCATTTTGAAGAGGTTCCTAAAAATATTATAAATCTATTAGAGTCACAATGTTTGAAATAATTCCCTCCAAAAAGGGTTTGATTATACCAATCTCCCAACCAATCAACCTATGTGAGTCCCCGATAGTCGTTGGGAATGAAAACATAGTTGACCTCCCAACTTTGGAATGTTTCTTTGTACTGAGATATAGAAAAGGGAAAAGCTGGGTGAATCTAGGGAAGATGAAACAGATGGAATACTTGATGTTCGTGATTGTGTAAGGCCTTTAAACCCCACTCAACTGAAATGTTGTGGGAAACCAATCTCATGACCCAAAACTCGATGAAAAAAAATATAAAATATGATTATAAATTTTTATTAGTGAATAAATATTACTATTTTAGATTTATAATAGATTTTATATCATATGTATTTACATGAAATATTGATCCACATTATAATATATTAGAAAGGGATTATTTTTTTATAACTAAGGGAAAGACTAATTATATATAAATTATATTAGACTATTGAATTAAATGTTTTTCGACATATATTATACTACCTAATAGTAATATATTTGATCAAAAATTAAATTAATCTACATGTAGTGCATCTCTCAAATTATCTAGCTAACATTAATTGAAAACTAAAATATTTAAAAACTTGTACCAAGGGTACTAAAATATTTATTTTTATTGAAGTTATTCATATTTATAATTTATAACACTTTTAAAATTATTTATTAAAAACCCAAAAAAAAATTTATTTTTAGGATATATATTATTTAAAAATATTAAAAGGAACGAAATATATATGAATAAAATATTTTTTTACTTTATCTTGAGTAAATTAATGTGTGTTATTTTATGTTCAGGTATTTTACTAACCGTTGGGAATTGAATAATATTTTAACCAAATTTCCAATTTATTGTACCTATCAAATTGAATTAGTGATTCTATAATAGTCATGTGTATAGCGTTTAATCGACTATTTTTAACCACATGTGATAAAGCTTCTTATTTGTAAAAATTAAAGCTGGTTCAATTTGGTTGTTAATTGGTCATTGGGAGATTAAGAAGTACACCATACAAACATATTTTATTTTCCTTAAATTTAATTCTTATTTAATAAAAAACATAGAGATTAATTTTTCATAAAAATAGATATTTATTAATGGTTCCATTATATTACTTTAACAAAAAAAAAGACATAAAATGGTTGATTTTAATACTATGTGTATTCATTATTAATTCATGGTTATGTCTATATTGTTATCAAATAAAAAATTATATATATATATATATATTATTTATAAGTATTCTATATATATATAAATGTTCAGAAGTTTTTCCTAAAATATCATCACATTTTCAAAGATTTGACTTGTGAATGAAATTCATAATTTGAATATATTAAAATAGTAAGGGAAATTATATCTATAGTTAATTTAACTTGTGTGAAAATTTGCACTAAAAATTGAATTTATTCTAAAAATTATAATGACAACTAACATTGATTTTTGTCCATTTTCATTCATATGTGATCAAATAATATTTCATATATAGTAATTTTTAATAAAATACTTTTACTCAATTAAATATTTACTTTATAGTTGAATTTTGAAAAATATTCTTAATAGAAACCATAAATGAAATAAAATAAGAAAATACGTGATTATAAAATTATCTACCTTCCCTAATTTATAATTGAAATATGGAATAACTTAGTTTGTAAATATATTTATTCTTTAAAAAGTGATAATGGTTTTTTTCAAATGAAGGATAATAATATACTGGTTAAATCATCATTATAGATAAATCCATTGATGTAGAATATTCATATTTATGACATAGAGTTTTTATTTATGTATTTTCACAAAAAAAACATAACCTCAAAAACTCAACCAAGAATATTATTATTGTATATCTCATATCATTTTTTCTTGTAAATGGTAATTTAAAAAAGATTAAAATGAGAAATATATGGTAGTTGAACCTACATAATGATTATACATTATTTCATTCACCACATCACAAGAGAAGTCATAATGATATTTTTGAATTGAATGTAATGGTTCAATTATTTTTATACTCAATATGGATTTTTTTTGAAAAATAATGATTCAAGTATGAATATTATTGAAAATCATAAGGGGTTAGAAAACATATTATATTTCCAATTATATTTCAAAACATCTCTATTAATCTTCACCAAAAAATGTAATAATAATATTGAGAAATATGAAATAATATTAATGAAATATAATATAATATTTTCTAATTCTTAATAAAAAAATAATGATATATTGACATTTTCTAAGAGGTGATGTAGGACATCATAACCAAACCATAGTAAGATGATATTATGTAAATATCACAAACCAAATTTTATAAAATGAACTACCTATAAAAAGGGTAATCACGATTATTTATTATGAAATAAAAATAATTATATATTATTTTTTATACTTTTATATAATTTTTATTCAAAAAATGAAAGGCTAAAAATTATATCTCATAGGGTTTATAAAATATCTATAAATTAAATTGAGGAAAATGATTATTATTGTAAAAAAATTATACAAATATTATTAGGATATCTAAGAGGAATAATGAAATTATTGTTATTCATAATTATAGAATGAATTATAAAAAATTCATAGTAACTCTTGTTGATATTTTAATTATTAATTTTTTTATGTTTATATAAATTTGGTGGAAAACTATTATAGTTCACCATATTCAATTTTTCTGATAAAACAAAATCTATAAGTTAATGAATTTTATTATTATTTTGAATTTTATAATCACTAAAGTAAAACACATATTCACATATCATTTTAAATTGGTTAAGGAGTAAGAAATTGTAGTGTATATAATAAATAATGTTTTGAGGTCGTTATCATTTATGATTAATCAAATTTGCGATCGATATAGAACAGTATTTGAGTCCTCAAATTTTTTCAATTCCAAGTATAGAATTAATATATCTCAATAAGATTACCAATATGGAAAATAATTTAATAAATTAACCATTGATATAAATTTAATGAATTAAAATAATTGGGGTTTTACTTTTTTAAAGAGTTAATATAAAATTTTAAATTAACTCATCATCAAATTTATTTATTAAAATTTATATATAAATCATATATTTCAACAAATATCATGATATTGAAGTTCGAGATGGATTATTATGTATTTTACATTATTAAATAATATAATGGACTATTGATGTATAGAAATAATTAAAATCTAATGCATAGATATAACAATCTTTTGGAATTATACTTATAGAAGATATATTTTCCATAGAGAAATCATATGAAACAAAATGTATATAAATTACATAATATATAAAATAATTCAATTATATATATGTAAATTTTTGACCCATCATATGTACTCAACATATACAGGTTATAAAAATAAGACACTCATTAAATTATTAATAACTATACCGAATTCATAATATATGGGAATAATTTTTGTGAAACTACATATTTTAGTCCATAGAGGTGTTATTAAGAAATTTAAAAATTAAAATTTGTAATATAGATGATGTATTATTATAAAAAATTATCCTAAACTACTTCAATGATTGAAATATAATTTAAAATTCAATGATGAAATTTTTTTAAAGGGTAACATGAGAATGAAGGTTCATTGAATAAAAATAGAAAATTAAATCTTTTATATAAATCATATATTCTAGAACTAATATTTTAATTCATAGTAAAAATATAAAAGAAACTAATATACATTCATTATGTTTTAAAAAATGAAAAAAAATTATATCATTTTTAGAATTTGAAATTATTTTTGGTTATTATCATGAAATGATATCTAACTAGTTTGTATGATCTTTAATATAAATAATATAAGCATAAATGATTTTTTATAGAAAAAATAAAATAAAAAATTATATTTTTTATATTTGAGTGTAATTATTCTATACATTGGAAATGAAGAAACATAGTTATTATATGATCTTTGGTAGAAGATTCTATAAACATTAAAATATAATTTTGAAAACATAAAAATATGAATCATTATTCCAAATTAAATAAATTAAAATTATTAAAAATATCTATATTTTATTGAAAATATTAATTATTTTTCTATAAAAGATAATTTAAAATTTCTTTTAATATTAATTTTAATTAAATATTTACACTCTTAAAACAAGAACAATATAATATATATAATTTTATGCTAGAAATTTAATATTCTATAAATATTTATTTATTATCACAAAAATAACCTATAATTTATTTAATGGGAATAAATATTATGAAAATTAAAATATTTATTAAGTTAAATAAGTATTATAATATGTATATAAATGGTCAAATATAATGTATGGCTTAATAATTCAGATATGTAATTAGAAAAAATGCATCCTAAATGATATTATAGGTTTCATAAACTAAACAAGTATTCTATAAGTACCCATATTATTAATCATTATTCATAGTCTTGGTATTAATAAAAATGGAATTATTTTTTTATTCAATGTTTTAAAAATGTTTCTAAGAAATCTCAAATAATTCTAAAATGAATACCTATAACAATTCCATAATGTCTTCTAATGAAAGTTGAATTAAACCCTGAGTTTAAAATAAATTCTATTATTCATTTACAGAATAATTTTATCAAATTTTAATGTTATTGAATAACTATTTCTGATTCAATGAATGAATATATATGGAATTATTTACATTTATATTCACTCACTCTACCAATCTATTCAATTGTTTTTTAAAAACTATTTTAAATTAACATATATTCTTAAATTATACATCTATATCCATTTAAAAAATATTAATTTCAAATTTGATTAATAAAAATTATCTAATACATATCTTTATTTATATTTATTTCTAGTGGAATTATCCCCTTATTAATATAAATCATAAAATATTTTTAATATCATAAACACTCTTTCTTGTATTGTATGTATAATATTAGATATATTTAATTTATATAGGCTATTATATGTGTATGATGTCACATTGAAATATATATGTTCTATATTTACTCAAACATTCATGGACTCTCTATTTTACAGAATTGAAATTTCTGTTTCGAATGGGGATTTTTATTATATTTCATTAAATACTGTTTTTTATCACTAATATGATCCATATATTTGGGTTAAAGTATTCTATATATGTCATGAATTCTTTATTACTGAATTCTAATACAATATTATAATAATTTATTCAAAATAATCTATCTAAGATGATATATTTGATTGATACATTGTTAATATAATCATGAAACCCTATTAGACATCGATATATTATTGTCTGTAATTATATTTGATACCCTACATTATAAATATCATATTATCCATTTAGAAAAAATTTATTCATCTACATATCCAAACTCTCACTTTATTTTGGAATAATAACAATTGATTCTTATATTTGGGGATTCCATACAGAATAATTGATTATGTAATTTCTTTATAAATAATTCATAATGTGATTTAATGTTATTAAATATAAAAATTCAATAAAAAATCATAGTAAAATTAAAAATATGATTCCACATATCCTCCAACATTCACTGCAATCACTATTTTTTGGTGAGTGTCTTCATTGACTAATTTATATATGTTTGGGGGTATATTTGACCCTAACATACAATATAAAATAACCATTATAATCATTAATATTATAATATAAATAATCTATGTGAACATAGTGAAAATAATAAAATCCAATAACTGAATATAAAATTAATATCAGTCAATGTTTTACTATTTATAAAACATATTAATCTATAATAGGATTTCCTTTTTCTATAATTATATTGAGGTTACGTAATAAAAACACTTATCATAATTTCCCTTAATCAACTACACATCATATCCAAGTTATCTCAATCAATATCCACTATCACTAGCCACATGAACCCTTCAATCATATTAATTTCAAATCATGAAATTTTTATAAACTTTTGAATTATATGTGTGTAGATATCGTATTGAAACCCATTATGATATCACTATGAGAAATATGGAAAATATAAAAATATAATTTGGAAATTGATTTATTCTAAAATTAATAATTCTCATATAAAACTAAATATTTTAGGTTTCAATGTCCCCATTAATCTACCATGATTCCAAACGATACATTATTTAACAATTAATAATAATTCATCCATTTTAGTTACCCAATAGAACGTGATAAGATATTGAGAGCCATTTTCCACAGTAGAAAATTATAAATATATATAAATGAACTAATTCCCCTTCATTATATAAAAGAAGTGACATATTGGTCTATTATTCACAGACCTCAATAATTCTCATTTCTAAAATCCACTACTCTTTAGTAATGAGACCCCCTAGTATGATTTTTCTAGATCCCAATGATTAAATTTACACTATCACCAAACTCAATCTACATCACTAGTCTTCCATTAATCTGACATTACTTAGAATATATCCCAATATATAAATGATTCCTTAATTAACAAGTAAATAGTATAAAAAGAATAAATATATACAATTATAGTTTATTATAAAATTCTAAAAATATATTAATGAATGGAGTTGATGTTGATGTTTTGTTCAAAATTCATGGTATAAATAAGTTAGTTAGTTTCCAAATTAATATTCATTATTTTTAGACAATATATATTAAGGGGAACAAATAAAATAGGTTTTTTATAATAAAAAATAGAAAAAAGTGTAATATGGGGTTATGATGTCGTATGTTTCTTCATCATCTTATACATAATAATTATATATTTAAATAAATAAATTTTATTTTTTAAAAATATTATTTGACTGATATATTTTTCATATGTGGAGGGATTCTTAATTTGTTTCTAACAATATTATTATTAAATTATGACTAGTGATCAATATTTCATATGTGATTTTTAATTATAAATTGTTCTTTTATTAAATTATTAGGAATAATATTGAGTTATAGATTACTTAATAAAATTCTTATATATATGGGGTTTTATCTACGTTCTCAAATTTAAAAAATAAATTTACCATGTTACAGTTTTTTCTATATAGATCCTTATGGAGATCAATTTTTGTAGATTTAGGTTCTTTATAGGTGTATTTTAATAATTTTAATGATATTTGGTTTTACAATTATAGTCCAAATTACCTAGAAAATTTCTAAGACCACTTACAAGACAATAAATTATCATTGAACATAATAACTCCATATGATCTTGATTATTTATAATTTTACTAATTTTCATTAATAATTTAACATTAAATAAGGGTTTTTTAGTATTCATTATGATGATGAGTTTTTAGGAATCATTGGTGATCATTTTTTACCACAGAATAATCATGTGGGAATTGGTATGGTAAATATAATCTGAAGTGATTATAGACAGTGAATGAATTTATCTACCATCTTATCAGAATTATATAATTATTATTTATATGAAATATAATTGATATAGTAATGTTTCTATTCAAGATATATCATACATACATGATTATGGTAGGAAAAAATTTAAATTAAATATCTTCCAATAAAATATTCCATCGTTCTCTAATATATATTTTATTATTCATTATAATTAATATGACGGAATAAATGTTATAATTTTACCATGAGTAATGTAATTTTCATGTTTGGTAGATACAAAATTGTTTAGTATATATCCATGGGTGATTTTTCAATTTTTGGGGGTAGTACATTGAAATTACATTGGATAAATTTTTTCATTATAAAGTATTGTATATGAGATTTATATTATATGAGACTATCATGGTGTTGAAAATAAAGATTAAATGAGATAATGATGTGTACTAGATATTCCCTTGAGTAATTTCTTATGTGGAGTGTGACGATGTTATTATTGGAATGATAATATAGACTCAATTTTTTATGTGAGTTAGTTGATTATGAAGAATTATCATACTATAGTTATTAAGGGTATAAGACTATGTGAGATACATCATACTATATTATGATGTATTTTTTTCAAGCATGTAAAATTCTAAATAAAATAACTTATAATGGTTTTTTTTCTCAATAATGACCCAATATTGTTATTGGAGAACAAAATGAACGGATAACCATCCTAGTCTTATATCTTTCACCAAAGAGAGGTTAATGTATATGATTTTTTTTATATGATATGGATAATTTCTAATATGGATTTTTATGTAATATGATTATGGAAGTGGGTGAGTGACATAATGTTAATCATTATATATGTGCATAATAACCTATTGGAGTAGGATAACATGGGCTCTATTATATTTTGGAAACATGTATTTCATTATAATTTATTTTTTTGTGAGGGTTTTTTCTTGTGTTTTATATAATGGTATGCATAGATGTAGTAGATTTATTGTAAATGAAATATAAAATTCCAGAAAAATTATTTATTTCATGTTTAAGATGAAAATATTTTAGAATTATTATGTAATGTCCTAGAAATTATGTACTATTTTGTTAATTATACGGAATTTTTTGAAGATCGTGAAATCTGACAACACACAATTCTGAGGCCCAGAGTGCCTGGAATGATCCGTCGATGTTTTGTTAAGGTTTAATTGGGGCACATATGTAGTTTTCTTGAAAAAGTAGAAAAACTCTTAAATGGTTACTTGGATCAGAAATTTAAGGGCACCATTGCTCTCATGATGTCAGTTTTATGCTAGGGGTGACATACGTTTACTAAGCGCGAGCCTTCTGTGAGAAAACAAGAAAATGGAGTAACCGTAAATAAAATAATTAAATAAAGTTATTTTATTTTTGGAAGTGGTTAATACTCACAAACGGTAACTCCGATTGAAAATCAAAGACCACTAATGAACTCGTGAGGTCATGCTTCATTTAAGTTGATACTAACATTGGCCAGTGCATGCCACCAATGAAAGTTAATTTTTAGCTATAAATAAAATAATTAATTGATAATTATTTCATTGTAAAATCCATTTCATTTAAATGGATACTCAGATTTGAAATCTGAGAGTACCGTTAGGTTCGTTGGGGATTTTTTCATTTGTGTGGAGCCGAATCTCAACTGGTGGGGTTAGAGGGTGACTGTTAACAATATTCCGAACATTTTTTCAGGTACGTTCAGTAAACACAAAAGTGGTGTTTTGTAACATGTGAATCGGTGCTTGGATTTGAAATCTAAGGACATTGTTGAACTCGCAGTGCCAATATCCACATAAGGATACCATCACATGGACTGTAATAGGTCTCGAGAAAATGTTAGTTTTTAGAACTTTTAATATAATAAATAAAATAACATTATTATTATATTTTTATTCTATCTCCCCAACAGATGAGCGGTAAGGTGGGATCAGTGATGTGTCAATCCAATAAATTTATTGAACCTCTATGCTAAGTAATAGAAATGTTTAGGGAGATTAGGACGCTTCCAAATTAATGAGCCTATTAACTCTCTACGTCGTTACTTACACTCCCCCTCTCCTATATATTTTGAGATATGGAAGGGGTATCAGAGAGATTCACCAAGCATCAAATTGCTAAAGCAACGCCGTGACACTAGACCATTAGAAGATGAAGCCGACCCAGTGGGATGTGACGAAAAACACTAAACCACAAATGGGAGATGTGGGAGTTGCATCTTTGGGAGCTATTCGTGGGAACTAAAAACATTGTCCACTGAAATGCATAGATGATTCTATGACCATTGATGGTAGGGGGTTTTTTCGTTTGTGCATTTTTGTTTTCCTCTTCCCCATTCTTGAAATTATACAAAGAACACGGGTCAACCGACTAAAAAGTTGACCCAATATCCATTCTTCTTTGCTGGTGGGTGTTGCGGGGGTATCATGTAGTGTTTATCTTATTGTTTAATTCAATTGTTTTTAAACCCTTACCTTGCTCGTGTTACATACTAACACGGAGGACGTGGTCCTAACGAACCCAGCCCGAACCCCCCGCTATATTTGATACATCCTTGTGCCTCCATAGAAGACCGATAGTGTGACAACACCAACTGACTACATAGTGAATAGATCGTTGATGCACACTTCAAAAGGAGGTCATGGAACAATTTCGCGATGGTCGTCGGAGCAGCTGGCACTGGCCAGCCTCTGTGGGGGCGTGACAGGCCATCGCTCACCACCGATGAACAATTAGGGTCACAGATCATTAGGCGCGGTGACTGGGGGAGAGGTTGGCCAGCAAGTCAGCCCGCCATGGCGAAGCAGAGGTGTGGCGCGCCCCCGGAGGCATGCCCTCATGACAGTAAGGCCATAATAAGAGCAGATGGACACCGGTCTAACCGACTGCTAGGGGACGGGGCGCGCTGTAGTGGCATTTTCAGCGGAGGACCCATGACCCGTTGACTATGGCACAGAGGACCCGCAACTCCAGGTGGCACCGCGTTGGGTCAACCAGCAACGGTTGACCCACTTACGGGGCCACGCGCCATGCCAGCTCTACCCGGACACATCACATCCGGGTGTCCCTGGCGACCCGCGCCACCAAGCGGGTGGTACCGCTAGGTTTCTCCAATGGAGAGACCTTCCGCCCAGCGGGCCGGGCCGTGCCCCACCATGGTATAGGACACCCCTTTTGTAGGCCCCTCTCTATTTGACCTGGGCCTCCCTTAACAAATGCCAATTTTTGCGGGGCACGTTGGTCTGACCGGGTCAGACCAGACCCAAGCCCAAATACACTTAAAGGCCCATATATTGATAACTGAAAGTCCATTTTACGAACCTTATATGGTGTTGGGAAACATAGAGTGAGAAATTCCTTGACCTACTCCATGAATGTTTTGTAGAATTTTGGTGCCCGACCGAGTTGGATCACAACCGAATCCAACTAGGCCCTCGGCACTAAAATGACAATAACACACAGACTGAGCATTTGATTAACGTGTCTTCTATTGCGTTGAAAACCTTATTAAATAGCAGATCATCATGTTACTTAATTTTGATACTTTTTAAAAGTTTTAACATGACTGATGGCCTGAGGTGCGGTTCTCCCAAGAACTCTATGTACGGTACCCTGCAGCTGACTAAGACATGGAGAGTGGTTGACGATGGACAAGGTGGGAAGCGGCTCTATGTGACCAGTAGGCCCATGGTGGGAAGAGGCTCTATGTGACCCGGTATTCCCACGTTACCCATCAGGGATGAGTACCACATTAGGTCAAGGTTAGTGTGAAGTGACTGTGTGTGACTTGGCAGGAACGTTGTACACGATAGAGGAGGAGTTCTCTGGAAACCGAGGAGTTCGAGGCGTGTGACTGACGACGTTATGGTTAGTACCCTATAATATAAATTATGGTGACTTCCAGGGATATCACGATGTAGAGAGTGTCTTCAGGAGCAGTTCTCCAAAGCAGACTACATGTGGAATCCTACGGTTGGCTGAGACCAGAAGACTACTTCACGATTGGCCCAATGAGAACAAGCTCTGGGTGATCCAGCAAGCCCATGGTGGGGAGCAGCTATGTGTGACCTGACAGTCCCATTTTTCATGTTAGAAGGAATACCTCGGTTCAGCCATGGTGGGAAGCAGCTCTGTGTGACCCGACATGCCAATGGAGGGAAGCAGCTCTGGGTGACCCAACATGCCCACGGTACCCCACAGGGATGGATAAGACATCAGTTCAAGAATAGTGGGTAGCAGCTCTGTGTGACATGACATTCCCACTATAATCGATAAAGGAGGAGTTCCCCAGCAGGTGAAGAGTAAGATGATGTGATAACCCTTCTACCCCTAGAATAACTCCTTGTGTGAGTTTTCTTTACTTTGTGGTTATGATTGATGATATGATATGTGTTACTTTACATGTGTGGTACTTTACCTTCGTGGTTTTACCCTATGGTTTTTCTTTGTGAAATTATAAGAAACCTTCGGGGTCTCCAGGTCCATACTGAGTATCGTTATACTCACCCCTGCACAGGCATCTCCTACACCTTATTGCGTTTTGTGAAGACGATGAGTAGATGGGTTGAGGTTTGAAGGAGCCATGACCTGGTGGTATGCAGAGCAGATGGACTGACATGGATTGATGAGGAGGTGATCTGTACCTACCTTCAGGTAGGATTCATGGGGGACCATTTGGTGTGATGTAATGTAGGGACAACTGATCGGGAGATATACCTAGCCTTCAGGTCGGATCCGTGGTGGATTATCTAGCATATTCTTTTCACCTTTTAACTATTTTATATATTTTAGTTGTATTTTTTACTTTTCCAGTTGGGCTTGTATTTTGGCCCCTTTTCTTTCAGCAATCGTTTACTATAAAATTTACTTCACTGTTTCTTCTTGTTGTGTTCTTGTACTGTGTGTTTATATATGTTTAAAGGAAATTCCTTCCCGTTTTAGGGAATATGCCTTTTGTCTCTAGTTGCCAGCCCATGGCCTATGGAATGTGGGCTTAGGTTAGATATTACACATGCCTTGGGGGACGTTTCGTGACAAAGTGGTATCAGAGGAATGTGGTTATACCAAAGAACTTGGACTCCGATAGTTTCTGTGAAGAAATATTGTTATGTTTTATGACTATGGGTATTAGTTTGGGGAGCCCAATGTTGGTGTGGAGGTCGATGTATCGAAACACCTAAACAGTGAATTCTGATTTCTGACATAGCACACAAAAACAATAATTGTGTGTGTTTAGGAATGTCATTATTTTGATTTAATTGGATTCAACTAAGCAGGTATAACTTAGTGACCATGGAACACCTATTAATTATCAGTATTCCACCACAAAGGCATCCACCCATGTTTCCTAAGAGTGTGCATGATGACGGCCCACCGAGAAATGAGGCTCTAGTGTAGGGCCCTCTTTCTTTGTTGGCACCTTTAGGTGGTGTACCAGCAGCATCACTGCTCGTTGGATGTTCATTGCCACCATCCCACAAGCATAGTGTGCATGCCGATTGAGCATGTTGAATAGGTTCCAGTAGAAGAGCCCTCCAAGGATCCAAGGAGAGATGGTCGAGAAGGCGGTTGAGGACTGGAAGGAGGTAGTGACCAGAGTTTTTTTCCTAGTTGAGACAACAGTAGAGAAAATGGTGATCTTAGATTCTAGTCTTTTTTAGTGAATGGACATGAGGATTATTTGCATAATGATGAAGCGTTGGTATGTGGTACATTGCTTGAGATAGTACCTCTGGGTAGTGTGTCATCTATATCACTGCTCTTTGTTCATCAGTTACAACTAGCGGTACCGGTATAGGAAACATGTAGGCATTGTGACTTAAACATGATTCAACATCAGATACCCCTCAGGTTATGAGGCATGATCGAAATACAGGTGGGTAAGGATATTCTTAAGGAGGTATCTGAGTTTCAATCTATCCAAGGTACCATTCGATCAAATGGAGGTTCTGCTAGAGAGCCTTCTATGAGGCTCAATAGGATGATGACAGGGTTTAGATTACCCTAATATTACAAAGAGTTGACTTTTTTTTGTGGGTAAGTTTGAGAACATTCCCTAGAGAAGGCGGTATCCTTCTATAAAGAGATAAGGGATGATAGTTACATATAGATTATATAGCTTTAGTGGGATGACATGTCGGTAGATGAGTATTCATCAAGGTGAGCCGACTATCCTCGGTACTCGATAATTACAATATGTTCGGTGCATAAGGGCTCTGACCTCCATGCTGGGTGTGTTTAGGGACATCTGAGCCATCACTAATCTTCTAGACATTCATAATTTTGTTACGGTTCTAAAGAGAACCTTTGGGGTAGAATGTTCTTTGGCTGAGCGAATACATCCAGTGAATGATAGTAGTATGAAGGCAAGAAACTAACACCAGTCTCAGAGACCAAGGCATGTAAAAATGTTTCAGGAAGAGGAAGTGATAGGGACAGGTGAATCTGTAGTGAAGAAGTCATAGAAGTGGATCTAGAAGAGCAGCATGAGGTGGTATACATTTTTACATGTTACAACCACCAACTCAATGTGGTTCCCACCAGGCTTATGGAGCTGGAGGTTAGGTGAAGAGAGTAACTGCATGTGGTCATGGGGTGTGACCCAATGTCTCTAGGAATGATTTGAGGTATGATCTACGTATCCTACTAGCTGCCATGTCAATTCAAATAGGTAACAATCATTCATTCCATTGAAGAATCTTTTCCAAGACATATAGTTTTTGGTTAAACCATTGACTTGACAGTCATGTCTAGAGATACCTTTTGGAGGATACTAAAAAATCACACATACATCAATGGTTTTATCTAAACCTTGAGGCCATAGTTATGGTTAGAACCTTTTTATGGCAGTATGGAGGCCTTACGACGTTTTTTTGGGTATGGACTGGGCATCGAAAGTTCTTATTTATAATGACTGTATTAAGAAAAATGTATTGGTTTATCTACAATGTGGGAATGGTGTTTTCCATGGTCGAAAAATAAGGAAACCTATGCAGCATAGAAAAAACTCATTCATAGGAGGGTGCAACTGATCACTCTTGAGTCGGACAGAATTACACTTGTGGTAGCAGGAGTATTGAGTTTTTAGGACCAAACAGGAGTGGAAGTGTGTGGAGACATATTTAAAAAAAAATATTTCTAGGATTACATCCCCGAAGGGAGAGAGATGTCTGCTTTGGATTCCTACCACCAGAGATTTTTACCTGAATTTTCCAAGGTAGCAGCACCCTTGTAAGCTTTGATGAAAAAGGGGGAGCCTTTCCTGTGGACGAAGAAGTTTTAGAAGAGCTTTCATGAGATATGACAGAGATTGACAAGTAGAACTATGCTACCCACGACCTAGAATTAGCAGCAGTGGTGTTTGTACTAATAATGTGGTGGCACTACTTGATTGGTGAACGATTTACTGTTTCTCTGATCACAAGAGTCTCAGATATATCTTCTCATAGAATATCCTGAACCCGAGATAGGGGAATTGGCTAGAGTTCCTCCAAGACTATGTCATTGATATAGTGTATACTCTTGGGATGGGGGAAGTGGTACCAGATGCCCATAGCAGGATGTCTGGTATACAACTGCTGAGTGAGGAATCAGAACAGCTAGTCCCACTATGGATATCCTTCGTAGATAATGATGGGGAAGCTACCTCTAGTATATGACTATCACTCCCCCAATTCTTCCACAAATTCAGGGGGCACAACCTGAGACATTGGCTGCGAGACCCGACATGCTCAGATATCCTCAGGATGGTCTCCTAAAGATTTTTTTGATGGTGGGGAGCACATCATCCTTTTCAGAGGACACACCATGGTACCAGTGATTCTATAGATGTAGGAGTTGAGCGATATCTTTACACCCCCTTTAACCCTACATCCTAGAGTGGAGAAGAATTTCTATGCCCTCATGCTTTAGTAACGATGGACCTTGTTTAAGGAAGAAGTGTCAAAGATTGTATCACGATGTCTCACATATCAGCAAGTGAAAACTGCACAGATTTGGAAGAAGTCTTATTCCGATAATATAAAAAGACCCTTGGAATTCTAGGAGGGGGACCACATTTACTTCTGAGTCTCCCCTAGATAGGGACTAAAACATTTTGGCCAAGGAGGAAAATTATCAACGAGGTTTATCGAACCATTTCTAATGCTTCAAAGGATTGGAGAGGCAAAATATTTCTTGGCACTACCACCACGGTTGGATTTGGTGCCCGATCTGTTCCACGTATCCTAGCTAAGAAGATACGTGCATGACCCTTCTCATGTCATCGACCATGGAGAGATAGAATTAGACAAAGGGGAAACATTAATAGAGGTTCTAGTATAGATTGAGGATCCACAGAAGTCAATACTTTATGGGTGGTCGATACCTCTAGGGCTCATTCACTGGCATCATGGGAACCTACAAGATAGCACATGGGACCAGGAGGATCAGATCAATTCTCAATACCCCCATATGTTTCCATAGTCTATATTGTGGATCTTGGGGATGTAAACCCCAAAGGTGGAGGGAATTTAATGTACCAAAAATTCTTTATTTTATTTTAATTATATGGAATTATTTCAAGACTGTGAAATGTGATGGTGCGCGATTCTGAGACCTGGAGTGCCCAGATTGTTCCGTTGAAGTTTTGTTAAAGTTTAATTAGAGGTTGTAAGCAGTTTTCATGGAAAAGTGGAATAACTCATAAACAGTTACTATGATCAGAAATATAATGGCACCGTTGAACACAGGATGGCGGCTTTACACTAAGCACGACTGAAGTTAAGTCGGCGCGAGCCTCCTATGAGAAAACCAGAAAATGGCATAATCATAAATAAAATAATTAAATAAAGTTATTTTATATTTTTAAATACTTATAACTCATTAACGGTAACTCTGATTGAAAACATGAGACCACAACAAAACTGGTGAGGGGATTCATTATTTATGAAAATAATTACTTTGGCTGACGTGGCCCACTAGTGAAAGTTAGTATTTGTCCGTAAATAAAATAACTAAGTGGAAATTATTTTATTGCAAAATCCATAACATTTAAATGGTAATTTGGATTCGAAATCCAACTATACTGTTTGGTTCATTGGGGCGTGAATCACTATGGAAAATCCAAACCTCAACCAGCATGGTTCGAGGGTGACAGTTAATAATTTTCCGAAATGTTTTGGGTACGTTTAGTAAACAAACAAGAGGCGTTTTGTAACTTTTGAACCGGTGCTTAGAATTGAAATCTAAGGAGACTGTTGAACTTGCAGCGCCGATATTCTCTTGTAGAGACCATCCCTTCAACCATAGTAGGTCTATTGAAAAATTTAGTTTTTGGACCTTTTAATAGTATTAATAAAAAACGTTATTATTTTATTTTTATTTGATCTCTTAAACGAACGAGCCGTAAGGTGGGACCGGTGATGTGTCAATCCAATAAATGGAATGACCCTAAAATCTATATAAAAAAAACGTTGGTGGGAATTAGGAAGCCTCTTAATTAATGAGCCTATTAAATCCCCGCACAATTAACTACCCTCCCCCTCTACTATAAATATGGATCTTGGAAATGGGTATCAGAGTGCTTCCCCATGTAGTGAATTTCTGAAGGAACACTATGATGCAAGACCTTTAGAAGATGATTTCAATCCAATAGGAGGTGGTGAATGATACCTAACCACCAATGGGCAACGTGCGAGTGGCACCTTTGGGTGCAGGTCGCGAGAAGAAAGAACATTGTCCACCAAAAGTGCCGAAGATTCTCAAACTTTTCAATGTAGGGGCTTTTTTGTTGGTGAATTTTTGTTTCCCTCTTCCCCGTTCTTGAAATTATATGAAGAACGCATGTCAAAAGACTAATGAATTGACCCATGATTCATTCATCTTTTAGTGAGGGTGTTAAGGGAGAATCTTATGGGGTTTATCTTGTTGTTTAATTCAATTTTTACTAAACTCTTACCCTCCCTCATCTTACAAGCTAACGTGGAGGGCCCGAGCCTAACAAACTCTGTATGAACCCTTTGATTAATTTTTTATATCCTTGTGCCACCATGGAAGACCGCTAGTGTGACGACACTGAGTGACTACGTGATAGAAAGTGCGTAAATTCACATCGCAAGAGGAGGCAATGACAGAAAGATGTGAAGATCGTCAGAGCGGTAGGCACCAGTCAGCCATAGTGGGGGTGTGGCATGCTTTCACATGTCGTGGATGTACAAGGAGGGTCGTGGTTGGTCAGCCGCGAAGACTAAGGGATAGGTCGACTGGCAAGCCAGCCATATCTGATGGAGCCGACAGAGCAGAGGTGGGTCGTGCCCCCGCCAATTCGCCCATACGGTAGAAAGACCATGACCTGCAATGGATGTGGAAGGAGTATGGGGCTACTGATCTGACCGGTGTCTGGTGGACGGGGCGTGCGCCAGTGGCGCACCCTGCAGAGGACCTGTGACACATTGGCCACAGCGTGGAGTACTCATTGTGCCACGTGGTGCCGCATTGGGTCAACCGCTGAGGGTTGACCAAATGACGTGGCCTGACGCCACGTCAGCCCTACTCAGACGCATCACATCTGGGTGTACCTGGCAGCCCGTGCCATCGGGTGGGTGGTACTGTCAGGTCGATCCATTGGACCAACCATCTTCCTAGCGAGATGTGCTGTGCCCCGTCACGAGCCGGGCCACACCCCACATCGGGTCGGGCCAGGCCCCACATGGGTCGGGCCGTCACTTTTCAGGCCCAACCTCTACTTTTCAGGTAGCCTTTGCAAACTACCCCTTTTTTCAGGCCGGTTTGGTCTGACCGGGTCAGACGTGACACCGGCCCAAAAACACATAAAGGGATTTATCATGAGAACCGAATGTTCGTTTGATGAACCTTCTATGGTTTTCGGATCCTGAGAGTGAGAAGTTCCTTTCACCCACTCCATGAGAGTTTTGAAGAAACGTGGTGGGCGGCCGGGTTGGAACACACTCAAATCCAACTAGGCCCTCAGTACTGAAATGACTATAACACACAGACATATCATCCTATTGACACGCCATATGTTGCATTGGAACTATTATGACATGGAAGATAATCAGATTACATCATTGATAGAATTTGTACAAGTTATAATATGACTCTTGGCTTGAGGAGTGGTTCTCCCAAGTGTGCTACGTATGGAACCCTACTACTGGCTCGGACCTAAATACCGTTTGATGATGGCTAAGGTGGGAAGTGGATATCTGTGACCTGTCAGGCCCATATTGGGAAGTGTCTCTATGTGACCTGGCATTCCCACTGTACCCATTAGGGATGAGTACCACAACAATTCAGTGTTAGTGGGAAGCGACTCTGTGTGACTCGGTATGCCCACTGTACTCGATAGAGGAGGAGTTCTTTAGCAGCTGAGGAGTTTGTGGTTTGTGACTAAAAATGATATAGTTACTACCCTATAATATACATCATGTTGAATTTAATGGATATCAAAATGCAGTTAGTGGATTGAGGAGAAGTTCTCCAAATTGGACTACATATGGAACCCTACTGTTGGTTGAGACCTTAAGAGTGCTTAACGATTGGCCTAGTGATATGCAGCTCTGAGTGAACCATCCATACTATGTTTGGGAGAAGTCCTGTGTGACCCAGAAAACCCATGATGATCCACAAGAGGAGTACCTTAGTTTGGAAGAGGAGGTATGTGGCTCCCTCTGACCCGACATTCCCACGGTGGGAACCAGCTCTGTGTGACCCAGCATTCCCACGGTACCCATTAGAGATAGGTACCACATTAGTTCAAGGATGGTGGGAAGCGGCACTGTGTGACACTGTATGCCCACAGTACTCGATAGAGGACGAGTTCTCTGCCAGCAGAAGAGTACAATGATTAGAAAACTCTTCTACCCATGGAATAAATCCTGGTGTGAGTTATCTTTACTTTGTGCTTGGGACTGAGGTTATGCTATGTGGTACTTTACCTGTGTGGTAAATTAACTTCATGGTGTTACCCTATGGTTTTTAGTTTGTGGAATTCTACGAGACCTTCATGATCTCATGGTCCCTAAAGTGTATCGTTATACTCACCCATTCACGGGCATTGCCCACACCTTATTGTGTCTTGTGTAGATGATGAGCAGCTAGGTTGTGGTTTGAGGGAGCCTGGACCTGGTGGTACGCAGAGGAGATAGTCGGATGTGGAGTGCTAAGGAGGCGATCTGTACCTACCATCAAGTAGGATCTAGGGTGGAACATTTTGTGTGATGCAACACAGTGACTAATAATCGTGAGCTTTACCCACCCTTTAGGTAGGATATGTGGTGGATGATCTAGGGGATGCTTTTCACCTTTTAGCTGTTTTTTACTTTTCAGTTATAATTTTAATTTTCTAGTTGGGATTGTATTCCTCCAACTTTCCATTCAACATCGTTTTACTATAGAAGTTATTTCACAATTTCTTCTTGTTCTGTTCTTGGACTTTGTGTTTGTACAGGTTTAAAGGCAATGCCTTTCTATTTTAGGGAATACACCTTTGGGTGCTAGTCACCAGCCATTGACCACTGTACTTGATAGAGGAGGATTTCTCCAGTAGCTGAAGAGTTCTATGATGTGATAACCTTCTTCCCCTAGAATAAATCATGGTGTGCGCTGTCATTACATTGTGCATGTGATAGAGGGTATGCAATGTGGTACTTTACCTGTGTGGTACATTAACTTCGTGGTGTTACCCTATGGTTTTTCGTTGTTGAATTCGTGGAGACCATTGGGGCATCGAGGTCCCTACGGAGTATCATTATACTCACCCAACACGGGATTCTCCCATACCTTGTTTTTTCTTATGCAAACGATGATCTGCTCAGTTGAGGTTTGAGGGAGCCTGGAGCTGGTGGTACGCATAGGAGATAGATGGATGTGGAGCACTGAGGAGGAGATCTGTATCTACCCTTTTGGTTGGATTTGGGGTGGACCATTTGGTGTGATGAGACACATGGAAAACTGATCATGATTTGTACCTATACAACTGGTAGGATCCGTGGTGGATGATCTAGGGGCATCTTTTCACCTTTAAAATGTTTTTTACTTTTCAGTTGTACTTTTACTATTCTAGTTGGTCTTGTATTATAGCCCCTTTTCTTTCAGCACTCATTTAATATAGAAGCTACCTCAGACTTGTTTCTTTTGTGTTCATGGGCCGTGTGTTTGTACATGTTTAAGGTCAATGCCTTACTGTTTTAGGGAATACGCCTTTCAGTGCTAGTCTCCAGCCCCTGGCCTATGAATGGTTGGCTTGGGGTAGTCACGGTACAGGCCTCGGGGGACGGGTCATGACATATTATATTTTTTGATATGTAACCTATTTTAACCATGGGATATATTGGTTCATGTTTACGAAACAATATAACATGTGTGGGGTCTTTGGATAACATATTTACACAATATTGGGATGTTTGGTTTTCCTTAGTCTATTTTCTACAAGGTATATGGTTATTTTCAAACATATTTTTATATAATGGTTTTCAGGATTATGATGGTGGACATATTTTGACCCAATAATTCAATGATTAAGGATTAATATTGGATTTTTTATTAGTAATTTCATCATGTACTACAAATGTATAGAAAATTATTCGGGGTTTTCTACCATTTTGGGATTTAATTTTTTATTTTCAACAATATTTGTTAAATTTTATTATTGTTCATGTAATTGAAATATCTAAATATATTATATAATTTTCTTTCATGTATTTTATATGATAAATATTTTGTTGATGTGTATTATATTCCACAGTATTCAGTAGTTTTCATCATATGGAAATGATGTTGAATTTTATCTAATATCAAACCCATGAAAAATTTGAGAAAGAAATTCATGGATGAAAATTGATTCCATTATGATATAGGTAGAGTCTTGCAGAAATGATGTCATTAAAATAATTTATAATAAAATGACGGGTACTTAATTTTATTTAATACCATTTTAAAGGACACATTAAATAAGTATGATAAGAGAGATATTTTCATTATCTCTATTTCTTTAACAATATATCAACCAAATGGTGTTATATGGGTTTTTATTTCCTTTATCTTTTGTATCATTTTTAAATATATCGTAAATTAATCTATAAAGAACATTACCCACTGTATAATTCGTATTCTTGTTAAAAAATATGATAATATTTATTTGTTTTTTTCTTTTAATTATCAATGATTTTTTTAATATTTTTATCGAGTTCCAAATATATATTTACATCAGAATATATGAATCAATATAAGATTATTGGATATATTGGTGGATTATTACCTAGGTATAAATTATCAATTTCCCCTGAAATGGTTGGAGAAAACTTTTCAAACATATTGAATCAATGGATTCAATTGAAAATATTATAAACTATTGTATTTCGAGTGTGTGTTATTTTTAATTTGTGAAATATAAAAATTCTATTAACAGTAACTAAGACACATAATGGAGAAAACATTATTTTTTATTGATTATAATTCTTTTTTGAATAGATCTGTGTGTTAAATTATATTGATATGAACCATTAAATGAGGTAAAATGAAATATTAAATATGTAAACAATCTAAATAAAGACAGAACAATGATATTTATAATGATTTTTTAAAAAAATATCAAAATAAATATATTTATTAAATTATTAGTGTGTCCACCATATATTTAACAACATAGATAATGATGGAAAAAATTATTTTAATTTCTTATAAATATTTATTAGTTAGATATTACGGATTAATAATCATTATATAGTTTTTATGTAATTTCTAAATCTAAAAAGAAATAATTTTATTTTGATTTTTTATATGGTATTTTATAAACTTTATCCTCTCAAATTATAGAATTAAAAATAAAAAAAATTCAATTCAATTTTTTATTCATCATCTAGAAATTTTTTATAATGATTTTTTCATCGTTTTTTAAAATGATTTATTATTCAAAGAATTGTGTTGTTTGTGATTTTTTATTAAAAAAATATATTTTATTTTAAATTATTTAACATAAAAAGATACAATGATTAATTCATTTAAAATTTATCTGCTTCATTTTTAATTATAATGATCAAATAATTGGTTTTAATAAATTTTATGCCTAATTTTAATATAAACAGACATTATATTTAATGATGACAATTTTCTGAAAATTCATTTTTTGTTTTATTTTTTTCGTTAAATATTAAATTAAATTTTTTCATTTCAGGGTTTTGGATTTAAAAAAAAGATTCCTTATTTGGGAATCCATGGGTTCTTAGTTGGTAAATTTTTTCCTTTTAATTTTTCTCAATATTAATTGTAACCATAGAATTTTGTTTTTCTATAGTAATAGCTAAATCGGGTAGTTAAGGAAAAATGAAAAGAATTATAAAATGACCCAAAACAATTACATAATTTTAATAAATTTTCTTTTTTCATCCATAATCATCAAATATTTGGTTATATGGACATTTTTTATTTAGATTTCATTATAACCATTAAGAAATTTATTTAATAAAGTGAAATGCCACACCCTTATTTTTTAAAACAATAATATTTTTCATATAAGACTAAATTATGTTAATGTTTTGTTGTAATTATTATTTTTAAATATAAATGATTTATCCTATTAACAATAATTTAATTTATATTTAATGTGTATAAATAATTCCCTTAAATGTTTACTCAATGATGACACAATAATTATTCAATTAATGGAAATTCAACTTAAGTATATTAAATATATTAGAAGTCTTATAATATGATAAAATTATTTTTATACATTAACTTATTAGATGAAAATAACCTGATATGGGTGTATTTAATTATTCTTTCCTAATTTTTATATTTTCCATGATATTAAAATAAAATTATTAAAGAGATAAAAAACTAACAGAAATTATATTTTAAATAAATAATATTTTTTAAAATACATAGATTTTAGAAAAATATATTGTTATAATATTTTACTTATAAATTATTTTCTAGATATAATATTTTACATTTTTTTTAATTTTATTAATTTATATTAGTAATACATACACCTAAAGAATAATAATCAGTGTTGTCATGGTAAACGTGAAAAACCATAACGAGGTGTTAAAATAATATATATGTGTACAAATGCAATGAAAACTGCTCTAATTTTTATTTCATTAGATTATTTTTACCCATATTCATCATATATTTGAAATAAATTACTTTGGAGACATTTGAAATTGAGAATTAATTTATAGTAATTTAATAATTTAATAACTCATAATGTGTCTTTCCCTAGTTTTATAAATGGGAACCACTTATTCTTATTTATTCACACATAAAAACAAAATATGTTAATACAATAACATCTAAATTACCCAAAACTATAGCTAAACTCATTATGGAGGTCATGTTTTAGGTATAATACCTACCCTAGAAGGATTATTGTGTAAATTAATGGAGACATTTCAAATAAATGGTATGGATATTAACTAAATGTTTTAGTATTATTTCTTATTCAACCACATTAAAATAATCCCTATAAAATTTTATATAATCGGAAAATTACATTACATATTCTAATTTTATATGATGTTAATGGAAAAACTATTTTTTATCTCCTCTTACACCAAATAGAAATGAAATCGTCATTCATGTGGGGGATAGAATACCACCTCGTGAACTGATGTAATATGTTTTCTATCACACTCTATCATGGAGAGAATATAATTATAGAATTAATGACTATGTTTGATATTGATAAAATATTCATGATTATTAAAATATAATATATCATTTAACTTATTACGTGTCCATTCACTGAAATATAGTAGCGTCGTTTGGGCATATATGTGGACTACCCCCTCCACGTAGAGATATGTTTGATTCATCATCACCACATGTCATGGATGATATATATAAGTATATATAAAATATCAATTTGATATTTATGATATTGTTTTAATTCCTTAATAAAAAATAATAGTTACATTCTTTTTATAATTATTTTTTCAAAATTGAAATTTTATACATGTGTATATACCACCTACCATCACCACGGTTTTAATGTAGTTCATTTATTATAACCATATTTAATGATTTTAGTTAAAAGTATTATTTATGTTTTAAAGAATTTTTTAGGTATTATTATTTTGGAGACGGAAGAATAATTTCATCATTTATTGTAGTCAAGCTCCCAGTGTAGTTTCTATTATATGATTCAAATTCCATCAAAACACCAAACATGAATCTAGTTGAGAAAGATATTGTATATAATAATGGAGTTAAGTGAAATAAAAGTCTTATAAAGATGCAAAAGGCTCATAAAATTATTTAATGATAATATATAAATTATTATAAATGATCATTTTCATAAATAATGTTTCATTTTCTAAGTAAATTACAAATTGAATAATATGATTATTTTAAATTATAGAATTATTTATTTTCAAAATCATCATATACCTTGTCCATGATGTAAAATTGTTTAAGTAACCGTTCTAAAAATACATAATGTAACTATTAATTGAATTTTATGACCAATAATATTAAATTATTTTGAAAAGAAATCATTTTTCTAAAGGTTTTAATATATATAAAATAGATAAATTGAATTTTATCTTTTAACATATATAGATACAATGTCTTTACATCATTTTATAACCGTTATTTTTTTTATTTATTCAATGTCATTCATATTTTCATAAATGTAACCCCCAGTTTCCATTTTTACCGGACATTTATATTTGAAAATGTGGGTTTAATTGAAATTGATATTTTGATATACGGTAGTTCTTCACACATTTTTAAATGATTTTTAAATGATTTTATTCATGATATAGAACATGGAAATTGTTTATGAAGTGTTGAGGCCCATTAAAACTCATGGTTGTGACTAATATATGTTATATGATTTAGTCATCCAAATAGTACTCCATTTCAATGGGAAAAGATTTTTTCTCCATGAAATTATTTTGGAAGATGGTTATATGGTTATTCCAATTGTACGTGTTTTATAAAGGTTATATATTGATGTTATCCCCATAAACCTGTATAACATTTAGATTCATTATTATTAATTTTTCATTTATATATTTTGATTCAAAAAGTTAATATAATATTATTTAAATTTTAAAATGATTCCTTTTTTAGATCAGAGTATTGTTTTTATGATATAATTTAAATGGGTTTTAATGTTTTTTACACTAATTAAAGATTTATTCTTCTTATAAAATATTTTTAGAAGTTTATACTCACCCCACACATTAAAATTTATATGATTGGGATTATAGAAGTGTTTGGGAAAGGTGGTTTTCAATTAGAAAGCCATGATGATCCATCAGGAAAATAAATATTATTTACTTATAAATAATTTATATTAAAAAAATATTGTATTGAATAGAAGTGTCCAATTTGTTTATATATGGGGTTTTTATGTGTGATTTATGACATAAACCACTACAAATATAAGACATAATGATAATTTGGAGTATATAAATTTGAATATATAGTGAAAATACCCTATAATAAATAATGTATAAGGTTCAGTCCTTATTGTGGGTGTCAGGGAAAGGATAATAAAAATTAAGGGTTTAGGATAATGATAATAGAATACACCAATTATATTATTGAAAATTTTTATGTTTTAAAGATATTGTATTTTAATATTACTATATTTCAGGAAATAAACTATGATTTCTTCATAATATTTTTCTACAGAGGATACATGGATGATATAATAGAATGGAACCAGGAGGATTATATCCATCAAAATCAAAAGCCTAGAATGGTTGGAATTGGAACTATGTAATATAATGTAATGATGGATAGTTAATTAAATATACTAATGATGATGAAATATATGAATGATTGTATCTAGATCCACATAGAAAAACGTGATGATAAAAAATAAGTTTATAAGACAACATCCCTGAGTATTTTCTGGATCTTCTAACCTAGTGGTAGCTAAAAGATAGATTAATACCACATAGGAAATATTTTATGTCATGGTTCTTTGTGAAGATCAAAAGTAAAACAAATCTATATATCAATTTTATGGTGAAGAAGAATGTTGGTTGGATTTGGTTACGAATACCATATAGAGTGATGACCTTGATTCCATTGAATTAGAACAATTTAATAAGGTAGTCCTTGAGAAATAATTCCATAGGTTTATTCAACATAGGTTAGAAGATAAATACTTTAAATTTTGGAAACAATATGATGATTTTGTAGATGCGTATGAGGATTATGTTAAATATTTTTCTAGTATGTTCTAGATTTTTTTTTCAGGATCATGATAGTGAGATTAATTATTATTACTTATAGTGGAAACCTATATATCATTGGTAATTAACATCCGGTTAGTTATAAAATTATGAGAAACATGATCAATTTTCTATGTTGATTGAAATGTTTTTCTTTTATTATCATTTATTCTATGACAACAAGAATAACGCTAAGTATGGATTACCATAAATAGGGATTAATTCATCGAATAAATCTTAGGGTTAAAAAATCATGTTCTCATCCTATCATAAGTTTGGTGAAAACTGTCATAGGGAATGTTTGGTAAAATATGGAAAGTGTTACTTGTTTTTTCAGTTCAGTCACAAGGCTCATGAAAGAAATGAAAAACTTACTATCCAATAAATAAATTGTGTAACTGATAGTCTCTTGTAAATGATATTTTTTGTTATCAATGAGTTTAGTCATTATGAAAATTTATATCAATGTTAGTTACAAATGATAGACATCTTCAAGACCGAATGGATAAAGGTCCAGAAAAATCATTTTCAACTAATACTATTTGTGCGTGGACATATAATAATGTGGTGAAAAGTATGAAAACTTTTAATTTGAATTATTCAAATACAACATTTGAATGTGGATATTTTCATTAATTCATTTTTAATAAAATTTTAAAAAATAATTCTAACGTCAAATCATGAAATTTGGAAAATAAATTTTTGTGAAATTTCTTGTTTGATGTAAAAAAAGTAAAACATATTTATATGAATTTTCCTATTGTTATCAGTGGAATTTTATTTGCTACAAATCATGATGAACGTCCCATTAAAGTGATTAATATTATTTTTATATTGATTATATTTCAGGTTATCATGATACGATATGTTTAATATATATTAATGTTTTTACTGATTTCATACCATTTATAACCTACCATGATAAAGATAAATTGATTATAAATGTTAGTAATTATAACAGAGAACATATTTCAGAAAATTATGAAACTATAAAAAAAATATTTCCAAGATGTGAATAAATATATATATTGATTTCCTAATGATTTATTAGTTGGTTTTCTTGATTTATAGGTTCGTCTTACTATATCCTTAGTACATGATATTAATCCAATTTCAAAAAACCCTTTTCAAATAGATCATATACATATTTTAAAAATGAATAATTTATTAAATGAGTTCATGTATAAGGGATCCATTTGACCTTGTACATCCACATGGTGTGCTTCAATGTTTTTTTAAAAAGAATGATTTTTCCTTATTGCATTAAAGTGATTGTAGAGATATGAATAACATTACTACATTGAACATGAATTAATTCATCATGTTGATGATCTAATTGATTAGATATGGGGAGAAATTTAATTATCCAAAATTAATCACATTTCTTAGTACCATTAGTTGATGTTGAAGGAGACATATATTTTTAGGACTAAATTTTAGATAAGATATGATCTATAGAGTATGTATTTACAGACTTTTTTAATATAATACACTAGATATATTTATGGTTCTTAGGAATAGAGCCATCAAAGAATATTTTACTCGGTTATGGTTGTGTTTATATTTTTCTTATTATTGTATTCTACAATTTATTAGGTTCATTAATGATAGTTAATGAATTTTTAATCCTTAAATTAAATTAAACTAAAAGGATTATTTTGTATGTGTGAATTTTTATTGATATAAACTTATTTTAATGGCTATATTGTCTCCAAATATAGATTAATGGTTGGACCTAATAAAATAAATTTTTAAGAGTTTAAAATAACAACCAATGATAGATGGATTCATATTTTTCTTGTTTATGTAGGTTTTACCATCGTTTTTTGATATTATTATACATTTATCTACCACTAACAAATTTATTTAAAATGGGAGTTAAATACATCTATTAAAAATTTTGTAATGAATTTTTATTGAAAATAAAAATATGGATGGTGATGATTACTATATAGGATATTCCGACTAATGATGGTGTCTTTTTTACCTACAATGATTCTTTATTGAAGGTTCATTATTGAGTTATAATGAAAAGTTATCAAGTAATTATTTATGCTTCTACATAATCTGAAAACACATGAGTTATGTTATCCAAAAAAATTATATAGAACTTGCTATTGTGGATTCATTGTAAAAAAAATTGGAGGCATCATTTATATCGATCCATGTTTCAAATATATATTGGAAATACAAGTACATGGTATATATTTAATCAAAAATAGTTGAACATGAGACATAAGAGATTGATAGAACTAATTGAGAATTATGGCTACATGATTATTTATCATCTAGTAAAAATAATGTAATCGATGCATTGTATTTTCCTAAATAATGTTACATTAACCATGTTCAATTTTAAAAAAGGAAATATGATTACTGATTTGATTAACTTTTCATATAATATATTGATGTATTAATTCCCTATATTTTTGTTCAGGTTTCTATGTTGTAGAGTTTGATAGAATGAATTAAAAAATCAGGGAAATAAGGGTTTGAATGTTAAGATAATGGTTAATTAGTTAATAAGGGTATGTTTCTTAAATATTATGATGACAAGGAAAGCGTCCTGATATTTCACTACTGGAAATATAGGATTTCCAAACGGTTTAGAACCATTGGGAAAGGATGCAGAACCATTGGTATATGTTATACCAACAGTTCTGCAAACCGTAGGGAAGTAAGCCATTGGGAAAAACATTTCCCAATGGTTTACAGTTAACCGTTGGGATAGGGGGGAGATAAATTACCCTATCCCAACGGTTCTGGAAAACCGTTGGGAAAACTCTATCCCAACGGTTTACAACCGTTGGGATAAAGTGCTGAAAATTACTATGTTTTTCCCAATGGGGTTCAAAACCTTTGGGAAAAACAAAAAATCTCCACTTTCCTATTGGTTTAGAACCGTTGGGAAAAGTGTTTTACCAACGGTTTTATAAACTGTTGGTAAAACAAAACCTAGACATTCTATGCCAACAGTTTTGAACCGTTGGCATAGCCTCTGCTCGGAAAATTGCCCAGCAGCTCTACAATTTACCCAGCAGCTCCCCAATTTGCAACCAGCTCTCCAATTTTCCGAACAATTCAATCCAATTATAGTACCTGCAATAAAATAACACATACATATACAATTATTGTACCTGCAATAACCAACTAACACTTATATGTAGAGAACAAATTCATATACATTTGACATATAATGGTGGAACTATACACATCCATAATTAAATTAGAATTCATAACATAATTATAAATATACATAATTCATTATGAATTCAATTTAAAATTTAGATGACAATTATATGTGGAATCCGGAAGTCAATTCATAATTTGATCAGTTTTTTGTGTACCATATATTTTTACCTGAAATAATGTCCATTTTAAACATAATACATACACCAGGAGTGCTACCAGACACACCACGCCTCGGATTAAGGCAGGGTTGACTCGTACATGTCACATATGACCAATGGATCGTTTTCTAATGTATCAACACAATCCGAATGCATTTGGTCAGTTTTACGTATGCCAGTTGATGTTTTTCAATTAAAATGATGTACTTTTGAAACAAAAGGAAGACACTTTGAGTGGTTCCAGCCAAACCGCGCCTCGGAATTTAGGTTAAGTTGACTCGTACACGTCACATATGACCCACGGATCGTTCTCCTAAAGATTCAATTGAAACCGAATGCATTTGGTCAATTTTCCGTATGCAATTAAATTGTTGTCCATTTTAAGCAAAAGAGAGCCACTTAGAGTGATTCTGGCCACACCGTACCTCATATTAAGGTGGGGTTGAATCGTACACGTCACATATGACACATGGATCATTGTGCTAAAGTATCGACACAATCCGAAAGCGTTTGGCTGCTTTTCCGTATGCCAGTTGATGTTTTTCATTTCAAATGATGTCCTTTTGAAACAAAAGTCATACACTTTGAGTGGTGGCGGCCACACCGCACCTCAGATTGTGGCGGGGTTTACTCGTACACGTCACATATGACCCATGCATCGTTGTGCTAATGTATCGACACAATTCGAATGCGTTTGGTCAGTTTTCCGTATACTAGTTGATGTTTTTCAATTAAAATGTCGTACTTTTGAAACAACAGGCATACACTTTGAGTGGTGTCGGCCACACCGCGCCTCAGATTGAGGCGGAGTTGACTTGTGCACATCACATATGACCAATGGATCGTTTTACTAATGTTTCAATGGAAACCGAATGCGTTTGGTCAGTTTTCCGTATGTACATAAATTATTGTCCATTTTAAGCAAAAGAGAGGCACATGGAGTGATTCTGGCCACACCGTGCCTCCGATTAAGGCAGTGTTAACTTGTACATGTCACATTTGACCCATGGATCATTGTGCTAAAGTATTAACACAATCTGAATGCGTTTGGCCAGTTTTTAGTATGCCAATTGATGTTTTTCAATTAAAATGGCGTACTTTTGAAATAAAAGGCAGAAACTTTGAATTGTGGCGGCCACACCGCGCCTCGGATTGAGGCGGGGGTGACTCGTACACATCACATATAACCCATGGATCATTGTGCTAATGTATCGACACAATCAGAATGCGTTTGGTCGGTTTTCGTATGCCAGTTGATTTTTTTCAATTCAAATGACGTACTTTTGAAACAAATGGCAGACACTTTGAGTGGTTTCGACCACACCGCACCTCGGATTGAGGCGGAGTTGACTCATACACGTCAAATATGACCCATGGATCGTTCTCCTAATGATTCAATGGAAACCTAATGCGTTTGGTCGGTTTTCCATATATACTTAATTTTTTGTCCATTTTATGTAAAAGAGAGACACTTAGAGTGATTTAGTCCACACCGTGCCTCAGATTAAGGTGGGGTTGACTCGTACACATCACATATGACCCATGTATCGTTGTTCTACAGTATCAACACAATCGGAATGCGTTTGGTCGGTTTTCCGTATGCCAGTTGATGTTTTTCATTTCAAATGAAGTCCTTTTGAAACAAAAGACAGACACTTTGAGTGGTGGCGGCCACACCGCACCTCGTATTGAGGCGGGGTTGACTCGTACACGCCACATATGACCCATGGATCATTGTGCTAATGTATCGACACAATCCGAATGCATTTGGTCAGTTTTCCGTATGTCATTTGATGTTTTTCAATTAGAATGACGTACTTTTAAAACAAAAGGCAGACACTTTGAGTGGTGTTGGCCACACTGCGCCTTGGATTGAGGTGGAGTTGACACGTACACTTCCCATTTGACCCATGGATCGTTCTCCTAATGTTTCAATGGTAACCGAATGTTTTTGGTTATTTTTCCGTATGTACTTAAATTTTTGTCCATTTTAAGAAAAAGAGAGCCACATGGAGTGATTCCGGACATATCGTGCCTCATATTAAGTCGGGGTTGACTCGTACACGTCACATATGACCCATTGATCTTTGTTCTAAAGTATCGACACAATCCGAATGCGTTTGGTCAGTTTTACGTATGCCAGTTGATGTTTTTCATTTCCAATGACGTACTTTTGAAAGAAAAGGCAGACACTTTTAATGGTGGCGGCCACACTGTATCTCAGATTGAGGCAGGGATGGCTCATACACATCACATATGACCCATGTATCTCTTTGGTAATGTATCGACACAATCCGAATGCGTTTGGTCGGTTTTACGTATTCCTGTTAATGTTTTTCAATTAAAATGACGTACTTTTGAAACAAAAGGCAGCCACTTTGAGTGGTGCCGGCCAAACCAAGCCTTGGATTGAGACAGATTTGACTTGTACAAGTCACATATGACCCATGGATCATTCTACAAAAGTTTTAATGGAAACCGAATTCATTTGTTCGGTTTTCCGTATGTACTTAAATTGTTGTCCATTTTAAGAAAAAGAGATCCACTTGGAGTAATTTCGGCCACACCGTGCCTCAGATTAAGGTGGGGTTGACTCGTACACATCACATATGACCAATGGATCGCTGTGCTAAAGTATCGACACAATATGAATGCGTTTGATTGGTTTTCCGTATGCCAGTTGATGTTTTTCAATTAAAATGACGTACTTTTGAAACAAAAGGCAGACACTTTGAATGGTGGCGGCCGCACAGTGCCTCAGATTGAGGCGGTGTTGACTCGTACTCGTCACATATGACCCATGGATCCTTGTGCTAATGTATCGACAGAATCCAAATGCGTTTGGTCAGTTTTCTGTATGCCAATTGATGTTTTTCATTTAAAATGATGTACTTTTGAAACAAAAGGTAGACAATTTGAGTAGTGCCGGCCACACCGCACCTCGGATTGAGACGGAGTTGACTCTTACACGTCACATATAACCCATGGATCATTCTCCTAATGTTTCAATGGAAACATAGTGCGTTTGGTCGGTTTTCCGTATGTACTTAAATTGTTGTCCATTTTAAGCAAAAGAGAGCCACTTATAGTGATTCCGGCCACACCGTGCCTAATATTAAGGTGGGGTTGAATCGTGCACGTCACATATGACCCATGGATCGTTGTGCTAAAGTATTGACACAATCCGAATGCATTTGGTCACTTTTCCATATTCCAGTTGATGTTTTTCATTTAAAATGACGTACTTTTGAAACAAAAGGCAGAAACATTGAATGGTGACGGCCACACCGCGCCTCGGATTGAGGCGGGGTTGACTCTTACACATCACATATGACCCAAGGATAGTTGTGCTAATGTATCGACACAATCCAAATGCGTTTGGTCAGATTTCCATATGCTAGTTGATATTTTTCAATTAAAATGACGTAATTTTGAAACAAAAGGCAGACATATTGAGTGGTTCCGGCCACACCACACCTAGTATTGAGGAGGGGTTGACTCGTATACGTCACATATGACCAATGGATTGTTCTCATAAAGGTTCAATGGAAACCGAATTCGTTCGGTCGGTTTTCCGTATGTACTTAAATTGTTCTCCATTTTAAGCAAAAGATAGACACATGGAGTGATTTCTACCACATCGTGCCTCAGATTATGGCAGGTTTGACTCGTACACGTCACATATGACCCATGGATCGTTTTGCTAACGTATCCACACAATCCAAATGCGTTTGGTTGGTTTTCCGAATGTCAGTTGATGTTTTTCAATTAAAATGACATACTTTTGAAAAAATAGGCAGACACTTTAAATGGTGGTAGCCACATCATGCCTCAGATTGAGGCGGGGTTGACTCGTACATGTCAAATATGACCCATGGATCTTTTTACTAATGTATCAACACAACCCGAATGCATTTGGTCGGTTTTCCGTATGCGAGTTGATGATTTTGAATTAAAATAACGTACTTTTGAAACAAAAGGCAGACACTTTGAGTGGTTTCGGCCACACCGCTCCTCGTATTGAGGCGGAGTTGACTCGTACACGTCACATATGACCCATGGATCGTTCTCCTAATGTTTCAATGGAAACTAAATTTGTTTGGTCAGTTTTCTGTATGTACATAAATTGTTGTCCATTTTAGGCAAAAGAGATCCACTTAGAGTGATTCTGGCCACACTGTGCCTCATATTATATCGGGGTTGAATCGTACATGTCACATATGTCCCATGTATCGTTCTTCTAATGTATCGACACATTCCGAATGTGTTTGGTCGCTTTTCCATATGCCAGTTGTGTTTTTCATTTCAAATGATGCCCATTTGAAACAAAAGACACACACGTTGAGTGGTGGCGGCCACACCACGCCTCGTATTGAGGTGGGGTTGACTTGTACAGGTCACATATGACCCATGTATCTTTGTGATAATGTATCGACACAATCCTAATGCGTTTGGTCAGTTTTCCTTATGCCAGTTGATGTTTTTCAATTAAAAAGACATACTTTTGAAACAAAAGGCAGACACTTTGAGTGGTGCTTGCTACACCGCACCTCGGATTGAGGCAGAGTTGACTCATACACGTCACATATGACCCATGGATCATTCTCCTAATGTTTCAATGGAAACTGAATGCGTTTGGTCGGTTTTCCATATGTACTTACATTGTTGTCCATTTTAAGCAAAAGAGATACACTTAGAGTGATTCCGGACACACCGTGCCTCAAATTAAGGCAGGGGTGACTCTTACACGTCACATATGACCCATGTATCGTTGTGATAATGTATCGACACAATATTAATGTGTTTGGTCGGTTTTCTGTATGTACTTAAAATGTTGTCCATTTTATGAGAATCCTTTGTACCGGGGGCTGTTCGGGGTCCAAGGAAGAGGGTGGGGGCTGTCCGGGGGGCTGTCTGGGGGGCTGTCCGGGGGGATGTATGAGGTCTAGTGAGGAGGGTGGTGGGGTTGCGCGGGAGGCTTTCCGGGGGTGTTCGGGGGGTTGTCCGGGGTCCAAGGAGGAGGGTGAGGGGGCTGTCTGGGGGGCTGTCCGGGGGCTGTTCGGGGGGCTGCCTGGGGTCCAGGGAGGAGGGTGGGGGGCTGTCCGGGGGGCTGTTCGAGGGGCTTTATGGGGACTTTCTGGGGCTATTCGGGGGGGGGGGGTTGTCCGGGGTCCAAGGAAGAGGGTGTGGGCTGTCTGGGGGGCTTTCTGGGGGCTGTCCAGGGGGTTGTCCGGGGTCCAGGGAGGAGTGTGGGGGGCTGTCTGGGGGGCTGTCCGGCGGGGCTATCCAGGGTCTACGGAGGAGGGTGGGGGGTTGTCCATGGTCCATGAATGAGGGGGGTTACCAAATAAAACCACTAAAAGAAAACAAAATACATAAAAACAAATAATATATAAAAATAACTCAACTCCAATACTAAGCTACGAGTATAGATAAAACCAACAACTAGAATAGATTAAATATCAAATCTCAGTAATATTAGTCAAAAATATAATGGATCAACTTGTCCCACATCACCATCACCATCATCACCATCATCACCATCACCATCATCACCACTGTCCTCGTCCCCATCATCGTCCTTGCCCTCGCCCTCCTCCTCGTCCTCACCCTCCTCCTCGCCCTCGCCACCCACCTCGCCCTCCTCCTCTCCGTCCTCTTCCGCATCAGACTCCTCACCATCATCATCGTCAAGCTGGACATCATCCTGACCACCACTATAACTGCCACCTGGTGCACCGTATATAAAATTTATCAACGACATATACTCATCAAAAGCTGGGCTGGCCTCTGCTGGAAGTATAGGACGTAAAACTTCAATAAAGTTCATAAATGCACTATTTGCCCTAGCAGACTATTCTGCCATCTCTGTGGCCATTTTCTCATCATGTTCTGCCTATGTCCTAACTTTCTGCAGCTTGGTGGCACTACAGCTCGTACCTAAGGAGGGCCAATACCTCGTCGGGGCTATCCTAGGTCGGCAGCGTACTCTGCCAGAATGCTTCTCTCCCAACACCTGATGTAAGTGATCCATTGGCCCAAAATTGTCTGGTTCTTGGGCATCGAGGGCCTCTAAAAAATCATGTTACAAATATAAATATATCATTACGTTACAAAATAGATATTAAAAAATAAATTCAATATATTAAAACTTACAATCTGCTGCTGAGTCGCTTCGTTGACGGCACTTCCATCCTTTTTTCGTCTACTCGAGCAAAACAGTTTTGCTCAAGGCACAAGTCCTTCAATATTTTGTATTTGCCTCTACAATGACATTGAAAACTAAAGTTATATGAAAACTTTAGAAAAATATTTATTAATTGAAGAAATAAAAGAAAGTGTAAGTCGTAAAGAAAACTTATAAATAATTGTCATAACTACTTCCTCTCATGATCAGGCATCAAAGTGCATCCTAGTGTGTGGAGGTATTTTTTTGCATCAATGTTCTTTTTATTTTTTCCAAATGATTTGTAAATAAAATTCTAAAATTAAACAGATAGTATTAATGAAAAACATGAAAGTTATTATTTAAATACCTCAAATGTTATTAATACCTTAAACTGGGTACTCGTCCAACGAGTAATCATCTGACGATACTGCTCTATAGGACAATAATCCACCACTGGTACTACCTATAACTTAGTGCCAACTCTAGAAACCCAGCCAATATACAACTCATGCATGTAGGCTTTCCAAATATCACCTAAATCCTTCAGACGTTCTGATCGTGCACCCTCACCATCTGGAAAATTAAATCGAAGCTGAAATAAAAATATTAATTCATATAAATTCAAAAATAATTCATGGAATTAAATAGAACAGATTTTTTTACCCATATCTCTGCCCAAGATCTATCCTTGACCTCATGTGGAAAATATATCCACAATAGCGGGCTGACGGGAATTATGTCGGAGTATTTGGCAAGCGTCGCCAAAACACTCCGACATTGTTTCCCTTTTTTCTCAACCATTTGGTTGTCTTCATTATAATCCACCATAACCTGTGTGCGGAGGTTCCACACCGAACGCATGCGTGTACGCCCCCGCCCACACCTCATGTCAGTAGATGTATCTGTCATGAAAAAAAAACAAATATTTTATCAAAACATGTTATAATCATAATAAATATTGCTATAAAAATTTGTTAGGGTTCTATAAATATACCTATACCGGTCTGATCGATGAGCGCCTCTAGATCCACAGAAACTAATGGAACTCCCTGTGGTGGATCAAGAGTCAAAGACGATGGAATATAGAAGCTCGGAGAGATAGAAGTAGAAGGAAAAGAAAATGGGACAACGGTATGATGAAATGCTGACTGGGGAGTGGGAATCATCATGGGATGTGAAAATGATGGGCTAGAAGATGCAGAAGGTTGCGAAAACATGGGATGCCTAAATGTCCTTTGTGTCTCTAACGAGACATCGAGATTAGAATGTGGGAAGGATGACATGTCAGTGTTAGGGGCATAGTCTAGTCGGGTACGCACAGCTGCTCGTCCACCTCTGGTAAGAACCCTCCTCGTGCCACCGGCCTGAGTACTAGGACCAGTACTAGGCTCCTCGTCAAATAACTATCGACATATAGGTAGATCCTACAAAAATGTTTACAAAAAAGTTAATCACATGACATTATATATTCTTTAAATATATATATATATTTGAAATAAAGTACTCACTGTCGACACTAATGGTGGAACGCCCATCTCTGTCATTCGACGATTGTTCTCAATCATTTTTTCCCTTCGTATCTCTTCAATTGGCTTCATTTCCTGCTTTTGAAAAAAATATGTAGTTAATTAGAAAAAGAAAACTAATGTGTAACCCAAAAAACTAAATATATGATGGAATAGGGGGATTCATAGGTAATTTAGCTATCAATTGTTTTAGAAGAGCTTGAATGGATTTAATAAATCATACAAGTTGTAATGTTCACCATGATAGAAATATTGTTTGACTATGTTTGATTATTGTTCAATTTAAAATTAGAAAATTCAATTCAAATAAAACTTCAACCAATAAACATTGAAAATTCACATAACAGTCCATTCAACTATCAATTGTTTTAGAAGAGCTTGAATAAATTTAATAAATCATACAAGTTGTAATGTTCACCAAGTTAGAAATATTGTTTGACTATGTTTGAGTACAGTTCAATTGAAAATTAGAAAATTCAATTCAAATAAAACTGAAACCAATAAACATTGAAAATTCACATAATGGTCAAGTCAGCTAAAACATATTTGTGATCAATACTAAATCAATTTGAATATTACCAACCTTAACAACCCAACTCGAGGTAAACCAAAACAATTGAGAACAAGGATGAATGATTCTATATATTTTCAACCACAACTTCAGGTTCACAATCAACTCTAACAATTGAGATATTTGAGTCATCAAAGGAAATAAAGGGATTGGTTTCAATGGCACTAGAAATAGTGTCAATTCCATCATCACCATCATCAAAAATATGTCTTCGAATTACTTAAACTATGACACCAAATTCAGGTCGAAGTTGGTCATTGACATAAAAAACGTGCTTAGCCATTGATGCCAACACATATGGTTCTTCGGTAGCAAGAGTGCGAGTCATATTAATTACTCGAAATCCAAAATCATCAATAAATGTTCCATGTCTCGTCATTGACTCAAACCAATGGAATTTCATCATTGTGACTCGTCCATGAGAGTAATAATCCAATATTATTATTTTCTCAACAACTCCATAATAACCCACATTTTAAAATCGTGGTACTACCTGATGCACTGGCATAATAATCTAATGTGGCAGTAACCATAACACCATCATGTTGTGTTCTCATGTTCTTTGCTCGTTCAGTGATAATAAATTTGTACCCATTGATAAGAATTGATTTACAGTCACGAACCATGGTATTAGGACCAAAAGACAAAGCTCGTATTTCCTCAAAGATATAGACAGTAGAAAAACTCAATAACTGTAATATAAATGACTATTAAACTTAATTAAATATTGATATAATTATTTTAAACGTTAATTTTTTAATACCTTTAATTTTAACCAAGCAAAAATCTTTTTTCTAGGCAAAGTCTCTCTCCTTCTCAAAGATAAAGAAAGATGCTTCCTATTTATCATTGTTTTATGTTCACTGCAGATAAAAATTATGAATAGTTTAACAGGAATATATGTAATATATACATAATCAATTTAGTTAACAGATATAGTCATCAAACAAATCACAGTTGCACAAAACTGTGCGATGTGCCATCTCCCTCTCTTCATGGATTAATGTCTTCAATGTATATGATCCAGGAATTCCTCCTGTTTGAGGAAGTGATGGAAAACTGGGTTCAATTTGATCATACTGTTCTTATTCATTTCCCATTGGTCTATTAAATCTTTTAGTAAGATCAGACAAATACATCGAGTAGAAATACATACATTCTTGAGCCAAGTAACTGTTCACGATAGAACATTCAGGATGATTTTTGTTTCGGACATAAGACATTAATGTGAACATATTTCTTTCAGTTGGATACATCCAACGAAAAGAAACAGGTCCTCCGAGAAGTATTTCAGTGGGAATATGGATTGTCAGATGCAACATGCATGTGAAAAATGATAGAGGAATTATTTTCTCCAACTAACACAAAATTATAGAGCATCTGTCATCATTTTTTGCCTGAATGACTTGGAAAAATTCTTAGCACAAAGATCTCTAAACAAATGGCACAAACGAATAACAACCACCCATACATTATTGGATAAAAGATGACGGATTGCTATTGGAAGCAACTCATGTAGTAGAAAATGATAATCATGAGTCTTCAAAGATTTTAGCTTCAACTCCCTTCTGTTGACCCGTTTAGATATGTTGCATGAATAGACATCAGAAACTGTAATAGTCTCTAATACTTCCAGAAATTGTTTTTTTTCTATAGGAGTCATCACATAAGAATCACATGGAAGTTGCCATTTATTTTTACTGATACGCACATGATGCAATTCTAGTCTGATGCCCCAATCCACCAAATCACGCTGAGATCATAAATCATCTTTTTTCTTTCCTTGAAATTTAGAAGAACCGAAAGCAACATTTCATATATATTCTTTTCAATATGCATTGCGTCTAAGAAATGACGTAACAAATTGGTTGACCAATAAGGCAAATCAAAAAACATACTCCTCTTCCTCCAATTGTAATAGGTTTCACTTGAAACATTCTTTCTCTTTCCAGATTTTATTTGACCCTTCCCAAACAAAAAACTGAAATCTTTCAATTTATTAAGCACGTTTGTTCCAGACATACGCTGAGGTGGATCATCAGTCTCTATAGTATTATGAAATCTTCGACGATTCATTCTATATGGATGATCCTTTGGAAAGAATCGTCGATGTCCCATTAAACTGAAACTACAACAATGTTTCATTCTTCTTGATCGTGTATTCTTCATACAGACTAGACATGACAATTTTCCCTTCATGCTCCATCCAGACATCATTGCATAAGCCGGAAAATCCTTGATCATCCACATAAGCGCAGCACGCATCTGAAATAAGTCTTTCGAACATGCATCGTATGTGTGCACACCCACATCCAAAAGAAGTTTCAACTCTTTTATTAAAGGTTGCATTTATACATCGATATCAATGCTGGGATCAGAAGGAACAAATATGAGTATACTCATGAAAGTGAAAGGTTTTTCCATACACAACCATGGGGGAAGATTATAAATGTGTATAAAAACTGGCCATATGCTGTGTGAAGTAAGCATCTGCCCAAACGGATTAAAACCGTCACATGAAAGACCCAGCCTCACATTACGCATGTCAGCTGAAAAATCAGGATGTCCAGCATCAAATCTTTGACATGAAAATCCTTCTGCAGGATGAACCAACTCATCATTAGTCTTCTTCCTCTCGGTTTCATGCCATCTCATTTTTATTGATATGTCATCAGACATAAAAAGATTATGGAGTCTGGGGATCATTGGAAAGTTCCACATTACTTTTTGTGGAATGCGAGATGGTGTTCCATCAGATTTTGACTTCCAGCGGGATGTGCCACATTTTATACAATCATTTCATTCAGCGGTTTCCTCCAAAAATAAACTGTAATCTTTCATGCAAGAATGAATTTTGTTTCTTGAAAATCCAAATTCCTCAAATAACTTCCATGCCATATAGTCGTTTGAGGGAATATCTGCATCATCTAGAAGTAAATCCTTCATGAGGGTAAGAATGTAATCGATTGCTGTATTAGAAATCTCATACATAGTTTTCCCATGAAACAATCAGATTAAAAATTCCATCTTTTTCATTTTATCACATTGTCGATATACTGGAGTCGTGGCAGCATCATTCAATTTTTTCACCCTATCAATATCATCATTTTCACTAGATGCATCAGCTGTCATCATATCTAAGTATTCTTGTGTCAAAATACTTTTTTTTCATGATGATGAATAAACGGAAACCGATCATCTAACAAATTCTCCATTCCAGTCCTTTCATTTCGATCATCACCAATTTGAGATTTCATTTTATCCCCATTGTGATACCACACAAATTAGTTTGCTTGAATACCATTTTTGGTTATGTGGTAGCTGACTTCTTCACAGGTCAACTAAGGTCTACCAACACAATTGGAACATGGAAAGTGTATGCGACCACTATCTGAAGCATTGTGAAATGAAAAAATCTATAAATCTCTCCAAATAAGTTTTGAAAATATCTTGAGATTTGATCAGTTTCATACATCCATCTTCTGTCCATTCTGTAAAAAGAATTTATATAATTCATTTTGTCATAAACAATTCAATTGGATTGAAATTTAATAGAAAATATATTTATGTAAATAATAAAGGAGGGAGTTTCTAGTTGATCTAGTGAGCTATTAAAACAATGTAAAGATATACTAATTAATTCAGTTATGTGTGCCTTGATTTTAGGTGAGATGTGTTTTGTAATTTTTTCATTTATAACACACCAAGAAGACACCATAGACCTGATAAAACATTGTTCAAGATATTACAAAGTGAAGCTTTTTCATGAAAGATGCAGAATGTGTAAAGAGTGTTTTTTAAATAAATTATTGATTCTAAAAAATGGAAATATTATGAAAATTTTGTACATTTCATAACACCCAAACTAAAGTCCACAGAAAGTACCATATCACCCCACTAAAAAAAAGGAAAACCACCTACCCCACAACCCCAACCATGTAAATTACCTCAATTAGGGCTTCTATGTCTATATTTGGGAAGAGGTTGAAGGAGTATTACCTGGATTGGGGTGTTGCAGCCGATCAGATGGAATACCTCAGGTTAGGGTTCACCTGCTCGGGGGCTTCTGGAAATCGGGGGAAATGCGGAGTTATTTGCTTCTGTGTAATCGGGGTCAAGCTATCCATGGTGGTGGCGGGGTTGTCCAGGGGGTACGGGGTGTCCAGGGGTAAGAGGGCTGTCCACGAGGGTGGCAGGGCTGTCTAGGAGGGAGGGGTTTTCAGGGGGGTGGGTGGGCTATCCACGGGGGTTGGGGGGGGGGGGGGCTTTCTAGGGGTACAAGGTGTCCAGGGGGTGGGGGTGTCTGGGGGGTGGGGGTGGGGGGAGTGACTATGGGGTGGGAGGGCTATCCACGAGGTTGGGGGATGTCCAGGGAGTAGGGGTTGTCTAGGGTGTGGGCAGTTGTTCCACGGGGGTGGCGGGGTTGTCCAGGGGGTACAAGGTGTCCAAGGGGGTGGGCGGACTATCCATGAGGGTGGCAGGGCTGTCCAGGCAGTAGGGGGTGTCCAGGGGGGTGGGAGAGCTGTCCACAGGGGTGTGACTGAGAGCTATGAGATTTAATTGGGTTGTCATTCATGTTATGAAAAACAAAATATGGGTGTTAAGGATTAGAATAGTATTTTTTAGTGAAAATACAATTTGGTTGGATTAGTGACTTGATAACATGATGGTATCAAGTTTTCAATTGGGAAAATGTTGGGGCATTGGATTCTAAAAGGCTCCCACCACCTTCCAAGGATATATTATTTCTAGAAAAAATGTGTTGTGGGAGAAGGAATTCATCCTATATAGTTGATGTCACTTTTAGATCATGTTATGCCTTACTCA